>JAVQJV010067925.1:0-27904 GCA_036024995.1 Gadopsis bispinosus
TTTCTGCTCATGTGGCTGTAAATCTTTCTGGGGTCCACTCAAATGACATGTTACATGTCAGATTATTTTGTATTTAGAAAAAAATAAATGTAAACTTTAGTATACAATTAATAGCTACACAACACATTTAATGCGTCAATACATTTTATTGCAACTTGTTTAAATTTTCTGAAGTAAAATTACAAATGCAGGGTTTTTTTGCTTTTAAGGTGTTATTTTTACATTATGGCATTACTTTTATTTAAGTAAAAGATTTAAGGACGTTATCCACCACTGAATTGTGTATAAAAGGTTTTATTTGTGGCCTTTCTTCCCTGCACTGCTCCCCTCCCGTCGCTAGTGGCCAGTGTTGGCCGCGAGGGAATTGTGTGACAGCGGATGTTGTAACCTATAACTATCCTGTATGTACTTCCGGTGCCTCTCTTCCACCGGTCTGAGGCAACATGGTGGGTACACAGAGAATACTTCACTTCACCAGCCCTCTTAATCCTTTTCAATCCTCACGGTCTGTCTGCGCACCAAGCGGTTACAAGCATCACTCTGCACACAAACAGCACAAAGATTTGTAAAAGCCGCATTTCGACGATCTTAAATGGAGTTAAATGTGTGAACAGAGGCTAAATGTTGCCGTGTTTCTAGCGAACTGGCCACGAAACGGTTAAAAACACTGCCAGAATATTACCGACACACACGTATCAACAGTCCTGGTTCGTCTCAACTTATTTCCTGCTTTTAAATCTCGCTTTGTTGCGTTAATTACAGAGGAAATCAGTTAACCTAGTCCAGGACAAATGGTTAATTTCTGCCTTAATAATTACAACTATTTCAGGATGTTGTTACTGGAATTAGCCTGTGAAAAATCAATGTCCTAAAATCGTTTTAATCACACTTTACTAATTAATACAGTTAAGATAAAATGTTCCGTGAAAATTGTGGCCTACAGGAGCTATCGTTGTTGCAGTGAGTTCAGAAGGTTCTGAGGATTTGGTGGTTTTTTTCACATTTAATTAGTCAGAGGTCTCAGTGAACTTTTAACCAGCTGAAGACATTTACAGTTTGACCACTAACATGCACTCCAATATATTGCACATCAGCTTGATAACTTCCCATTCATTTTTCCTCCACACTATCCTGGTTGTCAGTGGTATGTTTTATTATATTTGTAAGAGTTTTTTATGATATATGTATTATAATATTTTTCTGTGTACATTTGTATGGAAACTTGACTCTTGTTTGGTTTCTCTTCAGGGGCGAGTCAGGACCAAGACGGTCAAGAAGGCCGCCAGGGTCATCATCGAGAAATACTACACCCGTCTGGGCAGCGACTTCCACACCAACAAGAGGGTGTGTGAGGAGATCGCCATCATCCCCAGCAAGCCTCTGCGCAACAAGATTGCCGGGTAAGGTGGAATTTTTCTGCAGTTTCTTTAAGCGTGCATTTTAAGAATGTGCACTCCTGCTTGCAGTTTGTCTCAATGATTTGGCCTGAATCACCTTTTTTTTCCCATGCTCGCCATCAAATTTGATGGCGAGCATGAAAGTGTTCTTCAGCAGCTGCAGGAAAGTTCATTCAGCAGCATAAACCAGGCCGTCTGGGGTCAACAGAGCGGTCAGATATTGCATGATGCTTTATCTGACAAACATTTTGGCAGTACCTTTAGCAAGAGCAGTTTTATACGGAGCCTAGTGCTATGATTATGTTTCTGTGGTTACACTCACAACCTGGTTGATGTGGACTTAAACTGAAATATTCCTCTGAGTGTTACAGTGTTAGAGAGCAGCGGTGCTTGCTGTTATTTCCTGATAACGGCTTGTCTTTTTTTACTTTTTTCCTCATTTTTCAAAATAATGCACAGCACATTAGTGACATTCAGTTTAAAACTGTTGCCAGATGAAATTTATATTTTTTTTAACATTCACAGTTAAATTATCTCACTAGACTTCTGACGTGTTAATGATACTCGAAGTAACTCTGAAGTTATCTCCCTCACAGTGGTGTGAAATATGAGGACAAGCGCTTGAGTGTCTTCTGGTGTCTTGGCCCTGTTTCCATCACATGTGGAGTTTGAGAGATGACTAAAGAGGGTGATGGTTAATACGGATTTGTCTTTTATCTTTGTGAAAACTCTTGACTCTGCAAGACTTTTAATGTGTAATCACGATAAATCATGTCTGCTGCCCCTGTTTGGCGTTGACGTTAAATGTTACTGAATACAATGTTACTGAGTAAACGAGTTCTGTGTTCTGCTCGCTCTGATAATGACCTCAGTTCATGTGATCAGTGTGAATGGAAACACAGTGACTGTGTTGCAGTCCTGTTCTCACATTTTCCAGACATTTGTCCTCGTATGTCAGCTGTCAAAATTAGACGATGTTCTCTCTGCCGTAGCCTTGAGCCTTCTGGGTTTGATGTCTAAGTGAAGACTCACCCCAATCCACTGTTGGTATGTTTGTATTCAGTGGAAGTGATTGCAGAGAAGTTGCACAGCGAGTCAACATGCAGTATATTCCCTCAGAGACATGACTGCTGTAGGTTTTCCTGCAGCAGTTAATCTAAATAACACATCTTACACCAATGTAATGGAGTTATTCTTAGAATGAAGGCTTTTTTTTTTGTTGAGAAACTGTATTTAATTGGAGCTTGTGCTGAAGAAACATGTATTCTTATAGCTCCCACCTTTAGTTTGAACCAGACTTCCGTACCACATTGTGCTTTTTCTAGACAGCTGGAGGTCAGGCTGGTGCACGCTCAGCAGCTGAGTTGAGCTGCTTTTTGTGGTTTCTGTTGTTCACTCAGACTGCGGCAGACCACAAACTGATTGTCGTTGCTGAGCTGATTGATTTTCTGCGCTTCAAATTGATGTTGCAAAATGTAGATTAAACTGGGTGGGTCATCGGTCATAACTTACTGTTTGTCGTTACTAATTGATGGTTTTCCATTTATATTCATCGTCTCGGGGAATCTGTTACAATCACGTTGTTTTGTTTTTTGAGTAATCTGTAACTGCATTTAGCTGTAGTTCAACGATATGTGAAGTTCCAGCTGCATCTCACGTTTCTTTCAATGTTGCTAAATATTTAGATTTTTTATTATTCATGTAGATTAAATGAATTGTCAAAAATGTTGATAAATGTTGCAAGTTACCAAAATAATGTCCAGCAAATTGCATCAATTAATATATGAAAATTAGGGAAATTATTTTGCAATTGGTAACCATCACCACTATAAATGTAGCCTTTCGTCATTAACGTGTTCCTGTTGGTCTCTCAGGTATGTGACACACCTGATGAAGCGTATCCAGCGCGGCCCAGTCAGAGGAATCTCCATCAAGCTGCAGGAGGAGGAGAGAGAGAGGAGGGACAACTACGTCCCCGAGGTCTGTTCACACTCTTTTCTGAGACAGAAAAATGTGTTGGTTTGGAAACTCACATGTTGCAGTGCTTTGGTTGTTTGGTTTGATACGTTTGTAAGGATGCAGCCAGCAGCAGCTGCTGCATTAGGCTCCCCAGGTGTGATAAATCAATTTGCAACTGACAGACTGAACACCGTTTTCGTTTGACAGATTTTGTTATCAATCTTTAATTGTTGAAAGGTTGAACGTTATCAAAAATACACCCTTCATACAGCTATTAATCTCATCCTCTAGATTTCTGCTCTGGACCAGGAGCTCATCGAGGTGGATCCAGACACAAAGGAAATGCTGAAGATGCTGGTAGGTGTAAAACATGTGCTGCTTTTCTTGGTGACAGACGGACCTGAAGATTCTCACTGTGGCCACAGTCACTTAAATTCCTTGTAGACACTTCTCATGGGCAGATATTCTGATTCGATAAGCCAAATTTATTGAACACATTTAAAAACAGATCTTGACAAATGCTTTACAAAGGGGTGATTACATTCAGCAATACAGGTGAACCTTCCTACATTGATTTACTATCCATCTACTGATTTATCTATTTCTTTCCTCTTCCAGGACTTTGGTGGCCTTTCCAACCTTCAAGTCACTCAGCCAACTATTGGAATGAACTTCAAAACACCACGAGGACTATAGAATCATGTGTAATAACCTTAATAAAGAGATGTAATTATTAAGAATTGTCCCTCTTTGTTTACCCAGGAAGTGCAAACTGGCACATACTTTGCTGTGTATCTGGCTGTTGAAGAATGTTGTGTGACAGTCGTGGAAATTCTGCATTCACTTATTGAGCTGGTAGTGATTTATGGTCTTGCTGGAATAACTTTAGCAAAGCCAAATGTTATGTTAACTTCAGGTTCTTAATAAATACAATAGCTTTCAAATATAACTGGTTATTCTCACGCTGTCTGACGTGCTTACCCACGTTTGTAGACCTACAGTGTTTGGCTACTTGGTGTCAATTGATATTTCAGCTTTCCATTGGCGCCATATTGACACATGAGCAGCTAATAGAGCATCAGGGACATTTGATTTGGCAGCACACTATGGAACAGATTGATCAATTCAATTTACAAGCTTTGATAACACAATTAGATATACATATAAGTGACATTAAAAAGCAAGCATTAAATCTTCTAATTCTATTTCCTTTGTGTTCATCATTCACATTTCACAATTAAATAGAGGGACAAGGCACATTAGTAAATAGGATTGCCAACAAAATGTAAGCCGTACTTGAATTGGTTATGTCATTCAATTTTACAATTATGAAAACAAAGCATACGTACACGGTCTCGCTTACTCCTGAAATATTTGATTACGTTTCGGTGTGTCTGACCATCAGGTATATGGGCTGCTTCACAACACAGTATATATACGACAAATATTAACCATTAATTACAGCCATTTTTATACAAAGTCCCCCATTCTCAGAGGCTCAAAAGTAATTGGACAAACTAACAATTGTAAATATAAGGATTATTTTACTACTTTGTTGAAAATCCTTTGCAGGCACCGACTTTGATGATACACCTACCTCCTCAAGAGTGTTCTGGACTTGACCAACAGATGTGAAGGGGTTTTCTTCAGCAGGAAAAAATTCTGTGATCATCCAATTTAGTTGTGTTCCAGGCCTGTTGGTGTAAGGTTGATTAGTGGATACTTCATTCAAATGTGTTGAGTTCATCCTCCATGCACTTGTGGTAGCAGCACGTTTTGACACAAACATGAATCTAGCATCAATGAGCGAAGTTGGACGCTGGCTGCTATGATAATGTATTGAATCACTTGATTAATTCAAAGCGCAGCAATCTGATTTTGTAAAAAAAGTGACATTTTTCAATACTACACCATCAATACTACCCCCAAATCATTTGAGGTTAAGATTTGTGGGCCAACAGCTTAGCATTAAAGGAGATCCACCCACAGATTTTTACACATGCCAGTTTGTTTACCAGTCATTGGGTTGTATACAAGTTGTGCACCACTTGCGTAATATCCTGAATTTAGAGCCCGCAAATTGATAAGTGTTAGTGTCTTTTGAACACCAGGCTTGGCTTCAAAAGCGTCTGCCACATATTTAAAGACACCGAGCTACACAAGTGTAGGATTTAGTGTTTTTGGCTCTTGACCAGGAGTTTAGTCCGGCTGAACGCATCCTGTTGAGACAGACATGTCGTCTCCAAACTGAAGTTACTCAATGATCCATCTTTTCCAGTTTTAAAAAGCACAAGCATGGTGACTAGAACAGACCGACATGTAAGGGTTTTACAAATAAGTGGCATTTCCCCTTTAAGCAGATTGTAAGTTTACAGCTAACCATCTGTCAAAACCCACACGATTGCAAACATTACCAGCTTCCAAATTCCAGTCAATTACTCACCATACACACACGATTTGTGGAGGTGACCGAGACCAGGATTTCTGAAGAACTTTAGAAAACAGTTCCATTAATTGGACAGAATTAAAAAAATAAAATAAAAGGTAGAGTCCAGACATGGCCAGTAATGCTTAAACACCTTTATTGTGCCCAATCAGAACATACTCCACAACTGTAAGTAGCAGCAAACTTGGCAGACCACAATGAGGTAGACTTTCAAAACTCTAAAAAGCAGCTGGGCTAAGGGACAACAAGCTCAGCATGACAAACGTAATAGATAAAGAAAAGACACTTTGTCTTTGGCACACAGCTTATTATGCATTTATGTCCAACTGGAACAGGAAGGCAAAATGGGATAAGAAAGCATGTAATCATTTACGGGTCTAGTCAAGCTCTGGATCGATTAAATTTATCAGCTAAGTGGAAGTTCTTACATTCAACAGGAAACAAGCAGCTGTTCTAACATAGGCGTGTCCCCCTGCTGATGTACAAAAAGTGATTAAAAACCACTGCCACCTCTCCAAACGTGCAAATTAAAAAGTGCAAAAAATCAAACTATGTACAATCAAATGTTCATTCACTATAGTCTCAACAGGGTCCATCAGTTGTTTGAGAAATGACGGATTGCCAGTTGAAGCATATCCAGTATTATTGTTACATTTAATATAACTGGACCAACAAAAGTTAAAGTAGTACGTCCAACATTTTGTGCCCATTCAGTTGAAATTTGGGAGGGCAAATTAAAAAGAAAAATAGCCACAGAAAAATGTATGAGGAAAAAAGGAAAAATAAAAGGGGGGTTCTCCCATATACAGCCGCCTGGTAGAATTCTGTTCAAAATGTTCATGTCATGACTTAAAACCGTTTGTGTACAAATTAGTAAAAAACTGCGTAAAAATGTCTGAAATGCGACTGGTTAAATGAAGCCCAACATTCAACTCCCAAAAGTAAGAAACACCAGTTGACTTGCACAGGAAAAACGGATGCCAACTGGGGGTAGGGGAGGGAGGGGAAAAAAATAAAAATTTAAAGGCACTGTATGGCATTTGCCAATGAACGGCAATGAGACTTGCGTGATTGCTCTTCACTATGCAACACATGTAAACAAAAACAAAAAAGAAATGGCATTTTCGTCCACTTCTTAACCTTAGGCTGACTCCAATCTCTGTCTAGCCACAAGTCTGGGAAAATGCGTAAGTGTGAAGGGCCCCTTGTCTCACCCAACAAGGTCACTGTGCATAGTGCCACTGAACAGCATAAATGTAGCAAGTGCAAAAGTGAACATTTCTACAGTGATATCCCCAGTGCCTGGTGAGTGCCGTGTCCTCGTACTGAGGGACACCTGGCACACGTGCTCTCCTTGGCGGGCAGCCTGGCCCCGTTGCAAGGGGCTCCTCCTCTGGTCCTTCAGAGTGTGGATCCATCTGCTCTAGCTGGAGTCCCGGTTCTTCTGGTTGCGCATAAGGGGCCGGTGGTTGCTCAGGATGTCCATGGAGTGCTGCCAGTGCCAGCAAGAGCGGCAGTAATACTTGAAGCAGGCCTGGGTGTCAATAGGCAGTGATTGAGTACATGATACCCTATTTTAAGGGATACTGACATTTCTGATATTGTTGAAAAACTTTCAGATGATCATTTCAAACGGAATTAGTTGGAGCTATTGTGCATGAATAAAAAAAGGATAATTTGGTCAATTTCAACTTGGTTTTATTTTGTAGCAATGTAACTGTTTCAGTTTTAACATTGTACTTGATCCAAGTTAGTTGCTGGACCAGTAATGTCGCTACACTGAAGTCCAACAGGGTCTTCAGTCCAGTCTTCAGTAAATACTATAGGTAAAATGAAAAGGTCCACACCTGATGTCAGGAATCATTGCAAATGATATCTGACCTACTGTAAGCTGTAGCAGGACAGCCAACTGAGACGTTGGTAAGTTACGGTCTCAACATGCACAAATGTCTGTTTTTGGCAGTGACATTTAGCCATGTTGCTGTATTCCCAGAATTTAAGTAATTAATTTTGTACTTGCTGTACAATATTACTTGCACCGTTATAATCCAGAACTATCCTTTAATGACAAGGGAATAAATTTAAGTTTATGTTTATTCAAACAAGCTCAAAGGTTTTTTTTGTACATTTAATTCATTTCCATTTTTTTGTCATTTACCTCTTAACTGATTTTTAATTGTTTTAATCCATTTCTATGAAAATAAAGTTATGTCAGTGAATCTCACTGACATAACTTTACAAGGAGCAATACAAATCACCTTGTTTAAGGTGATGACGCTAGTCAGAATAAGAGAGTTTTTGGCAATATTTAGTAAGTGACCTTTTACTCCTGCTCTGTGGTTGGACACAAGAAATTTTTCTTTGGTTTACAATCGGGGGAATCAAACACATTTCATGCTCCGGGGACCATAAATACCAAATTTTCATGGCAATCTCAAAGTTTCTATTCCAGCATATCTTGTTTGGGATTAAAGTTTTGACTGTCCCGCCAACAGTGAAGCTTGATGGACAAAGCTGTTGGAAAATGGGTTTCCACTGACCTGGTCTCTGCAGAAGAAAGGTCCAGGTTGGCGAACGCAAACTTGACACATGGAGTCTTCCAGGTACGGGTCAATCTGGACCTGAGGGTCAAGGCAAAGCTACTCAGTTTACAGCAGTTACAGTAAATAGAGGTGCAGAAACAGTTTAAAACAAATTACTGTGAGACCCTGCTGATTAAGCAGGTGTGACTTTCAAGATAGAGACAGCTCAACTTCAACAGGAAGTAAAAAGCATTTGTTCTGCATATGGTATTTCTACAAGCAGATTCCTGTAATGTTTGATTTTCATTTGTTGTATTTAAATTAAAGACTATGCATTGTTTTTAGTTTCTCAGTCACTTAAAGCAGCCCTTCCCTCCACAACAGCTGCAGAGATGCTGGTGATTCATTACAGAATGTACAAACACCAATTACAAAGCATCTTACCTTTTTTGTGAACTTGGGGGTTTTGATCTCCACAAAAGCTGCACACACAGCCTTCAGGTAACTGCGCTGATTGTTAAAAGTGACACGTCCAGAGCCTGTAGACAAGAGTTGGAGATAAAAATAATTTGCCAGTCTGAGTCATCTATAAGTCTCACAGCAGGTTTATCAAGATGTTTGATAACTTGATATTTACAGGTTTAGACTCAAGTTAAGTTTCCTCATTGTCAGCACTGAAAAGATGCCATTTGTTTATGGCTCAAATCGTCATTTAAAAGGATCTGTAAATGTAGCCTCCATGAGCAGAGTGAACACACTGATCACAGCAACTTGATTGTAATGACTGACTGCATGAATGTCACTCAGCCTGTATTAATTGTTTGAGAGCAGAGGTTTCATTCATGAACCATTTCATTCATAAAACGTAGTGCTAGTGGACAACCGTTTATTCAAAACTAACACTGAAGACAAAAATTGCAGACCCAAAAAGATAGCAACTCGGACCAAACCTACAGATTCCTGTAGGACATGTTGACCGACATACTGAAGGTAAACCAATTAGTATACTAGTAGTTTTAGTAGTAGTTTTTATGGCCATACCACACAAACCACATTTGTGTCATTAGCATGTTTCATTTAACCCTTTATACCAGACATGTTCTACAAAACATTAAATAGCCTTGAACCATTAATGGTTCAGATTATAATTTACAGTGGTCTTTGCTTTAGAGGACGTTTGAATGGTGCATGTAAGTGATCAAGCGATATGGGAACAGAAGCTTGCTGCTCAGTAGAGTGGACACATCAGTCACACACTGCCACCCTGATGGAAATACAACAGATTAAATTGTCCATCATCAAAATGTATGTAGTGGAAAAAATCCAATAAATGGCTGTAACTCTGAGGAAAAAGTGTATTTGTGCCAAACTTAACACCTAAATACAACTTCTCGCATTGAAACAAATGGCAGGTTGACTATGGAGTTCTAGTACTATGTCAAATATGGTATGCTCACACAAGGTAATTCACAGCAAATATCTAAAAACTGTCCAGGCATTTGTTTAAGTTTAAGAGGAATGAAAAGCAGTAAATCCGATTCTCTCACCTATGGGGTACTTGTGCTTGTCCGTGTCGATGCCAGCGTACATGACTCCTCCAAAAAGGTCATTCATGATGCTGGCCAGTGCCTCAGCATTCAGCATGCCATGCAGCGCACCAACAAACACCGTCTTACTGGGGTCCAAACGCTGGGCAGGACAGCGCACATAGTTACTGTCGGAGATCACCCAGGGGATCACTTGCACCTGTACCAGAAAAGGTCCCATGGCAGGTTACTTGAGCTGGATTCCTTTTCCTCAGGAAAAGGAACTGAAGAGCAAGGGCTGAGAATGTTTGTAGTAATTTTCATTAGGAAGTTACAGATCAAGTTTTTGGCCCCACTCAAATGTTTAAATTTGTATCTGCAGATACAATACTAAAGAACTAAGTATCAGATTGGACTCATATGGAAGCTGTAGCTACTTAATACTATTCCTATTCAAAAATATAGTTATAATCTTAAATTGATACAAGTTACAGTTGAACTGGGACAATGCGACTGCTGAAATGGATTAGACAGAACTCTGAGCCAGTGCTGCAAAACCAGCAGGTTGAGGACAGAACAGCAGAGTACAGAAATAAAAGATTTGATTTCTGCCGCTTTATTTTAGCCAATACCAGTCTATTAATATATGCCTAGATACTGATCCTCAGCCTTGGGACATTTAATGACAATACCCACGTTCTGGGCAGATACCTTTGATACCTCAATTTAAGAACATTTCATTTAATGAAACCAAAGTCCTCAGACAGTCTAAACACAAGCCCTACAAATGCTTTGCCTAAAAAAAGAAAGCCTGATTTAAATCAAAATGTTGACAGTTTTAGACTATAGCCGACATTAACTAATCCATTGACAATTTCAGTTAATTGTAAGCTATTCAATTTTACAATGTATAAAACAGAAGCTAAAAGCTCTCACTTGAGAACCTGAACCAGTGAATGTTTAGCATTTATGTTTAACAAATGCTCAGTTGTCAGTGTCATAATCAAAATTGCTGCCGATTACTGTCAAATTGTTTCGGCTCGCATCTGATCAGCTTTCAGTCCTGCTAAATTAATTCCTGGTGCTTGCAGTACAGACACATTTTGGTTAGTTCCAAAGAGTATTTAGGTTGGATACAGAGACCAGCCTCAGAAAGTTACATTTGATGCAGTGCAGTTTCAATGAGTCAAGTGTTGTTGCATCTAAACCTCAGATTCGATATGTACAACAAGCTGCATATTTGGTAGGCCCACCCCATATGGAGCACTGCAATCCAATACATCAGCCTGCAATATATCTTATTAGTGAAGCCAATTTTTATCCTTTGGGATGATTGTAAATGTATAGTAATTTAATTTATAGTTTACAGTGCAACATTCCACTGCATTATATGGAAAGGTATTTATTTTGGCATGGTAAAGCATTAATTTCAGTCTAGTCTGTTGGATTGCATTACTCCATATACTGCAGTGCATAATTGTGCATGTTCAGTTTTTACTCACATCCTTGCATCGCATTCTGCGGCTGGACATTTTGAAGTAGTACTCCCGGTTGTCCTCGGGGTGAAACGGGTCCTGGGAGCAGGCATGGAGCAACGCTCGCACAGATTTCTCATTCTCAAAGACCAGGTAAACATAGCCTTAAAATTAGAACATACAGACTACTTTAGGAGAAGGAAAGTGTGCCTTCCCCCATACCATCGTGTGAGTTTAGACTCTAGTACAATGTTGTTCAGGTAGCAACTACACCTGAAAGACCAATTACAATAAGACAGCCACACAAGTGAGTCCTTAAGTTTCACAGCCATCTGCAATGCATCAGCTTTAAAAGACCCCAACAAGTTAAAGATTTGATTAGCAGTTAGTTTAACTAAACCTTTCAATAAATGATTGAAAGGTGGTTGCAGCCCTAAAACAGCATTGCTGCCTGAATGTTGTAAATGTTTGTGTGGCAAGCAGAAATGTCTCAAACAATAGACATTTGCCGTGAAACCTGCTTTAAGAAACATGAACACTATAGCTACTTTTTCCTTAGTTCAATAGCCTGAAAAAAGGTAATTTAAAAAAAGGAAAAAACCCAAACACTTGAATACCCTTTGATCACAAACCCAGTCATTATAAGCTTTCACAAACAGACATTCACCACAGCTCTAATGCATTGTGAGGCATTCAATTCACTCCTTGCGTCTACCACTATGTGTTCTGCAACATTTAAGCCCCATTATCACCATTTAAAAAAAACTAGCTCTGGAGGCCGACAGTCAAACTCACCAACATGCCATGTGCTCACAACAGTGCCACCTTGAAACCATTAAGAAAAAAATAGCCTACCAGCTCATTGTTACCTTTGGCCACATTACCTTTGGGAGGACAGCGAGGGTGCTTTCCATCCTTACCCGGCCACTCCACAGTCAGAGGGCCGTAGCCACTGAAGGTGTTTATCAACCCAGCTGATATGAAGGAGGGGTGACAAAAATGTATGTTTAAAAAACAAAAACAGTATTTCAATGAGTCTTGTTTCCATAAAGTGAAAACTTTTGAGTTCTAATAGGTGGGAAGTGTGGTTGAAGGGAGTTGATGTAGAGGCAGCTTATATTACTAAACATTTGAACATAATGCTGAGCTGAATCCATCACCAAGATACTGGTTAAGAATCAGAATCAGGGTTGTTGGCCAAGTATGTGTACAGATACAAGGAATGCGACTCCATTTTTAAAGTTGCTTTCAAAGTACTTGCACAGAATTTACAGGAAGCCAGAACACTGTAACAGAATGGATGACAAAAATGGAATTATGTACATGCAAGTAGGTGAAAGTATTAAAGGAATGAGGCAAGTATTCTCTATATTTTAGAGTAGATACACACATTTATACACCATATTCAGGATTTATAGATTACATTAATGTTAAAGCACAGTGTTCATTTTAAATGAACACAAGACTGCACATTTTTTGGTATGTTGATGTTTTGGTGTAATCACATTATGACTGACCACAACAAAACTTAAATTTTTACATAATTCTGTCCCAATAAATGAAAGGTTTACTTTGTTATTTGTTAACATGTACCAGCTAACAAACAAAGTCCTTATCCTATTATAGTTCTGTATTCAAATTTACATTTTACTTTTTGAGCTTGTACAGGAGTGGACACTCATTAAAAAAGTAATCTTTTAAAGTAATTAAGGCCAGTTCACCTCACACAAGGCTGTTTACAGCATTTGGCAGTTACATTACAGTAGTCAGCAGGAGACATTGTTGAAAAATTTAAGCTTGCATTACATCCCACTGCAAGACGACATCCAAGTCAGAATTATGATGCATGGATTCAAGCACAGCCCCTCAAGGGCCAATGGCTTGTTGCAGTTTAAAAAGCATCAATAGACCTGGCACTAAAATCGAAGCAGCAGTTACCTTCTGTGATGTCCCAGGGCACACCACCAAGAAAGACCTTACAGGAGTACAGAGGATCCTTGTTGTTTCTAGGAGGCAGCTGACCACTCCAGGTGAAAGTGGCCTCATTCACAGCTGACAAGTCCAGAAAAAAGGGGTAAACCAAAATTCAGAGTTCCACTTCCACCCACAAATCCACCATGACTATTATGTATAGCATTAAAGCCGATCTACAAGATCAAAAAGGGTGGAAGAGTGAAGGCTTTAGATTTACCTGCAGCCTGCCTGTGCAGGCGGGCCTCCCTCTCAATACTGAACACATCATCCGATTGGTCAAGTATGTCTGCACCGGGCCACGGAGAGGTGGTACGCCAGCGGCGAGAGATGGCCGAGGACACGGGGCTGGTACTGGATGGTGGGGTCAGAGGAGAGCTGGAGTCCTGGGTGTCCAGACGGGAGCCCAGTCGCAGCAAATCCTTCTGCATGTTTGACGTGAGATACGGCAGGGGAGGGGAAATCCGCAAATTCGACTGGAGAGAAAGACATGTTCAGACAAGAAATGATTTCAGCATTTAAAATATGAATTATAATACTACAAATTTAAAAATAAAGCCAGCATGAACAAATGAAGACCAGTTGATGATAAAGACCAGGTGTAACATGGAACATGTACTACAATGCTTACAAGGCAGTTTCAGCAAGTGTACATTTCCACAGCACTGATTCCATCAGAACAATGAGTTCTGACACATTGCAATCTGCTGCTCCGTTCAGAAATGCAGCTTTATTCACTAACGTGAAGCCTGCACATTAGTTCAGGCAGTCCATTTCAGCTTGCCATTACTCACTGCAACATATTAACACACCTTTACGATCATGATGCGTACTGCTCAGCGGGTGCCCTGTTCACTCTTGCTGCCACATTGCTCACCTGAAAGTTACAGCATGCAGACACTTGCTACACAAACAAGTAGCAGCACTTTATGACCTGCACCTAGCGTCCACTTGGGAGCCTGGGGCTGGTGTTGTCTCAAAGGGGAACAATAAGGTCAGAGCCTTGACACCAAATAAATGCTGCATATATTGTGCATTTACATAATCCATCCCACAACCATTTTAAGATATTGTTAGGCAGAGTCAAGACTGCCTGCAGATGTTTCACATTAAAAGTCTAGCAGGAAAGGGAGGGATCATTTTTGGAGCCTCTGGAAGATATTAAGATGAAACAATTTGTGTAGGACATCCTGAGTTTTACAGCATCTTAAATTGAACAGGAAAAGATTAGTAAGTGAATATTTTTGCAATAGTGGCATTACAGCATGATTATGTAATATGTCGTATTGATGGGATTGGTGCTGTGGTAATGTACATTACCTGTTGATAAAGTCAAGATCAACAGAACATGTTGCAATAACAGCAAATTAAAATGGGTGCAGATCAGAAAAGCGTCAGCATGAGGTTGTTTCCTTTACAGGGAAAAATAGGAATATAGGACCATCCATCAAAGGCTCAAGCCACTATTCTAAAATGTATGCCATCTATATGTCAGCATACCTGGTTGTCCCATCAGCCTTAATATTTGGGTTAGGGTTACTTTTATGGTTAGCTTATCTAGGTTGAGAAATCTTCCCCACCTGACTGGCCTACAACAATCCAAAACATTAAAGGGTGACAATATAAGCATCATGCGTCTTACCAGCATGTCACAGATGTGGTCTGAGCCAGAGCTGAAACCACTGGTCTCTGAGTCTTCAGGACTGCTGGAGCGAGAGTCCAAAAAGGAGCCAGAGTCCAGACGGTTTGCCATGCGAGCCATGCTGGGGAACTTCTCCAAGAAGTCAGCAGTCATGCTCATTGACTCAGGAGGCAGGTAGCCTGGGGGCTTCCCAAGGATGCTACTGAAAGGGCTGTTCAGTATACCTAGCACTGGAGAAACAAAACCACACAATTTACAGTAACGAATACCAGTTCAGGTGATCCGCACAAGAAGCCACAGCGATTTTACCCCTTAGCTTGTTCGACGCAGTCTGTTTTGCAAGTGGATGAGCAAACTGAAGAAAATGGGATGAGTATGCTGAATCTACAGAGCAATATCGATTTATTCAGAAGGCATGCTGAATTGCAACTTCCCAAAAGTTTCCAAAATTTCATCATGGTGCACAACAGATTCCATCAAAGAGCAAAGTGAAGAAAATTGGGTTTGTGTGCTAAAACTACAGACGCACATCGATTGTGAGAACTTAAAGGCTGCAATGCAAACGTTCACTACATACGTGATGTGCAAGCTGGCTGCCAACCAAAACTCGAAACGTCAGCGTTGATGCTTGAAACATTGATTTTATACATTTGATTTGTATCTTGCCGATCTGAAACACAATCTTGGCACAGCAGCGACACACCTTTTTTTTGCAACATTACTGGAGGCAAATTCATCGGACACCTTTCCTTAACAAAGATCAGTGACCGCTCCTCTTGGTAACAAAGCGAGTCAGCGTCCAACTGTAGCAGATATGTCCTGCGTGGCCTGCAGGAGTGAACATGAGGCTCTGGGGCACTCGGCTGCATTAAACACTCTGTCCCACTTTGTTGCTGGCCCAGTTTAGAAAGCTCTAAATGAAGTTATGCCGGTCGGTTTTGACATGTGGCGATAAACTATAGCACTACAAACGGGTCAGGACAAGTGGGGCATCGAAATAGTTGGTACCTCATCTCAAAACTGTCTCAGCCCCAGTATCATTTCAAAGTCATCCATGTTAAGCTTGTAAGTGACTATTCTTGTTTGTATCCCAAGAAAACAAGTATATTACCTGTTCAGTTTGATTAACAAGTAATATACTTGTATTTATTTAAAGTAGTTAGGTAATTAAATTTTACCTACATTCTATAAGTTTGGGGAGAATAAAAGTGGCCTCACTGGCTTATTTTTGTGGTGGCTGTAGTGCCAGAGATGCAGCAAAGCAAAACTGCCACATCATCCTCCCTAGCGACGCTACAGTCCGTTCCCCCACACAGACTGCTGATGACCAGCCACCACACATTTCAATCCAAATAAGGGCTGCACAAAGCCAAGGGACAACATTTCACATCTACTGTAATGTCCAAAAACATGGAGTCATGGAGAATGATAATAGTCTCCACCACCAACCACACTAAAGACAAACGACCAAGCCACAGGTTTGGCTGTTATTCCTAAACAGATTCAGGTCAACAAAACATCTGGTACTTACTGGAGGGGGAGCTGGTCTGAACCTGGGAGGGGGACGTGTGTGCGTCCGTCTCCTGGCTGCTCCAGGGTCTGTCCCAGCCAGACAGCCTGAGAGACTGGAGGCCCAGGCCCAGGTCTGTGACACCCGGTGGGCCCCTGGATGATGGCATCTCGTGGGAGCCGGGCATGCCAGCACAGTTGGGGAAGAGCATCCTCCTGCTGCCCACCGCAGCCAGCTCCGACTCTTTTCAGTCGAAGATCCAGTTCAGAGGTGTAGGAGAAGAGGAGAGAGGAAGTGTTAGACTGCTAAAAAGAACTGTTTCAGTCTGCGCTACACACACAAAAAAAAAAAAAAAAAAAAAAATCACAGCAGTTAGTCACACAAGCATATCTGAAAAGAAATCTCATTTAAAAAGCAACTTCCCTCATCACCACATCTCCCCTACCCTGGCTGACGGGGGAGCTAACCTGCTGCCTCTGTGCTCGGTGAAACTGCCATGCATCGCCGTCCGCATCACTGACCCACCTAGCAGCATGTGACATGGCAGCTGATGCACTCGCACACCCTTGCTAATGACATCAGCTCCCCCCCACCTCCCTGCCTAACAACTGTGTAATGAAAAATTCCTGTCGGAGCTATTGGATAGTTGATAGAAGTACTCCCCTCCCTGATAGGCACAGCACGTCTCACGGTGGGAAGACGGCCGCCACTGCTGCCACCGTTACCGCTGCTGCTGACTCCGTCTAGCCTTGTTTCCTGAGCGAGCGGCAGCAAGGAGGGTGGGGGCAGAGTCACAGCAGCATGGTGGGAGGCAGCATGGGAGATGGGAGCTAATGACTCAGCAGACTTCAAAATAAAACTAGAAAGAAGGAACTTCATACTTAAGGATGCTCAAAAAGCCAAGAGAAAATTAGATTTGATTAACTCACACTGGTTGGTGTGTCGTCCTGCTATTATTGCACACAAACATGGCAGTGAAGCAAAGGGCATAGCAGAAGCAGCTGACCGATCAGATGTTGAGGACCGAGCGATTTGCACCGCCAGCTCCTCCCTTCCCTCTCCAGCCCTGGAAAGCATCCAACTGCTGCCAGCTACAGCCCTGATTCAGCAACACCAAGCCGAGGTGGTGGGGCACACAGGCCACACCGGAAGTTTAGCCCAGTTTGCAGCAAGACCATTCACTTTTACTATCAGTTACCAGTGTTGTGCGGCTGCTTATGTCACGCCGAGTAAACCTTCACATTAAAACTTGCCTATAGTCACCTAGAACGAAACTGCAAGTCACAAGTGCAGACACACCATGTGCAAATTAATTCAAAGACGCAGGCTGTGCTGAGCTCAAATCTTGGCAAATCTCACTCTAGAGGCATAAAAGAAACAACACTTGAAGTGCTGCAATGCTGCAGAGCAGCGATGCAGCATGAATCAGCTGCTGGCACCTGAATGATAAGGTGAAGGAGGTTTAAAAAAAGGCAACAAAGTGAAATATTGCTCCTTCTCAGATGGGTATGCAACTTCTCACTTTAAAAAACAAACAATCCTGTAACAGTTACCTGGACTGGTGGTATTGTACCTTACAGTCTGGGACATTTTATGGTTTTCGGTCTAAATGTGTAGATGCAACAAAAAGGGAAGCCACAGAAGAGCAGCAGGGGGAACCAACATCGGGCTTGGCGCCAGAGGACACACCGGTCACACGCGCCATTTGCCCCGGAGAATTTGGAAGTTTTCAGAAACTCTAAGGAATTTATATTCACATACAACATGGTGGGCATTTTCAGGCTGATTGAGCAGGTTGTGTTGGTTACTAGAAGTGAAACCTTGGGACAATCAAACCAAGACTGGCATCATGGAGAAGAAGAGAAAGGCCCAACATTCTCAGTGTTCAGTGTCTCAAATGTGAAGATCTGCTGTTTTATCAAGTTTTTCATCATCACTACAAATTCAATGTTTGTCAAATAAGACCAGATGTCGGGGGGGGGGGGCTTTTTCACCGTTTTGCAGACTAAATGACCACTAAATGATTATAACTGGAGACAGCATCTAGTCCTTAACGTGACAGAAGGTGATACAGTGATACACTACCGCCTCATAATTAGAACCTTCAGACTTCAGTGTTTGTGGGGGGGTTTGTGGGAGGGGGGGCTCGTCCCAATAACTACGCAAGTGAGACTTTACCGGACAGCAGGTCGGGCTTCCCCTTGGCGTTGTTCGGCGTGGTGCACACACCGGTGAAGTCCAGCGCGTTGCCCAGCATGGTGTTCATCCTGCGGAAGATGTCCGCGTTGCTGCAGGTGGACAGGGCCGGGGACTCGGGGTCCGGGCTCTCCGGCCTGCGGGGATCGTTTCTCTTCAGGAGGGAAAGCAGAAGAGAGGAGGAGTGAACGCTGTCAAGGTGTGGACACACGGACACACACAGGGAGCGTGGAAACCGGCGCTAGGGAGCTGTTTTTTGGGGAGGAACTAAAGTGTCTACAAGTCTTAAGAGACGTCGGTGGTAGTTTCATGACACACACAAGAGGTCAAATTAAAGCGTTAAGACGTGGCCCAGACTGATTTAATGTCGCTTTGAACTCACCAGGGAAAACGCCATGACGTGGACTGACAGCCGCCGCGACACGTCTGTGTTATAACCGCCGTCTGCAGCGACAGGTCATATTTAAGAAGCCTGCTAGCAGCTAATTAGTCTCAATTTAGTGAACGTGCGCTCGGCGAATGAGCGCCTCGAGGGCCGCGGTCTGCTCACGTGCTCCACATCAAAGAGCAGACCGCGGCGACAACAATCACGTGTCAACCTGACATGTCGTTATAGTGTCGGTTAGAAACGGCGCAGAAAGCTGGTCAGGTGGAGTGTTTTGGATTATTTCCTTAATATTTTCTGGGGGGAAATGTCATTTTGTACTTTGTAGTTTTTATGCCTGCAGCCATATCATGTCAGTCATCATAGGTTATGATGAAAATAAAATACTTCGAATATCCAAATATTTACTGCCCACTGAATTGTGGGATATACCCCACAGTGTTCAAAACAAATACTGTTTTATACTATACAAATTCTAAAATAATATATAATATTGTCACTTTACTTGAGACAGTATTGTTGTACTTGTAGTGGTAGTTTTTATTTTATATACTTCTAATTATTTATTTGCACTTTTGTCTATTTATCTACTTATTTCTGCCCCTGTGCTGCTGCAATACCTGAATTTACCCTGGAGCTCAATATGGGCTTATCTTGTCTCTTAATGTCTACAAGTATACTACTGTTTTCTCATCCATATTATTATTATTAAAATATAAAAGTATATTATTAAACATTTTTAAAGCCAGTCACAATTTATCTCAGATTATCTCTCCATTCTTACTAGCCTGATAATCATGAATTTTCACTTCATTCATTTATTTGAATTGATGAACAAAACTGATATGTGGCAGTTCAATTCAGAGGTCTGGAAACAGGTTAGTGTCTTACTATTGTGATTCCTAATTAATTGGTACAGGTCATATGAAGGTGTATCGCTTGTCATATGGAGACCTCTTCTTTGATTATAAAGTCAACATACAAATACTATAGTTGTAATAACACTCGGAAGCATTGACTGCATGTCTTTTTTTTTACACAGTTGCAACAAAGGATAATAATAAACTAAAGCAAATAAGTACAAAGGAATACATACAATAAAGACACAGGTTTAAACATTAAAGTACATGATGGAAAAGCTAAATAATAAAATAAAATAAGAATGTTTGGGTTGTACTTTGATGATACTTCATTCATTAAAATTAGATATATTTTACTCATGCTGCTCTTGTGTGTCATTACAGGAGACAAATACTGTATTCTATGTGACACGCTGCTTCAGTATATTGCATCTCAAATTTAAAACTACTTCTCATCAGATCAGATCCCAGGATGGTTTAACTCTCGATACCCCACGAATAAATACTGAAGTTGGAAGGACAGCCAGTACTTTCCAAAATACATATGTTGAAGTCCCTCCCCAGTGAATGAAGTTAATGTAATTTTGGACCTTTTCAGAGCTGTTTAGAAATGCTTGTGTTTGTTTCTGATGCTGTTTGTATGTAATCAAGTGTCTTCTCTCTGTTGCTTTTTCTTCTGCTGTACTCAGGTCCTGATCTTGTTATCAAGGAGATTAAATAAATGTAAAAATCAGACTAGATGCTGCCCAGTACAGCCCCGTTCCGTTCCGTTAGCCACTGAGCGCAGCCTGGAGCAGTTGGGGATTCAGGGCTTTGCTCAAGGGCACCTCAGTGGTGGCAGTGGGTGAGGGGGCAAAGTGCTGCTCTTTCATTTTCTTCACCCAGACGTCTCTAACCTTTAGGCCCACTTGTACTCTGCACCTCCTACATCGAATCTTGAAAGCATATACCAACTTAAATCAGAGTTTGTCCAAGGTTTTGGGAAAAGTAATGGAAAATGCTTCATTTTAATTGTGTTAGGAATATGCTTGAATTCGAATATACTCCTTGAAAAATACTGCTTGCTTTTCAACATAATCTGGTGTTTCATCATCGACAGTCACTCATGTAAAGCAAAACTCTAACAATCCCGCCGTCATATTTGTTTGTTGTCTCCTGGCATTTATAGATAAATACTTCGAGAGTCTGGAAATGTTTGGTTTGAAAGTGCTTGAAAGGTCCTTGAATTTTACTCCTAAAATTCTGTAGAAACCCTGTTAAAAATTAACATTTTCATCCACATTTGTGACCCACCTGTTGCAATATGGTAGAAAATGGAAGTTGCATTACCTGGTGAGGACAAGTGACCAGTTGCCTTGTATTAGTATTATATTTTATTTGCGTATTTCAGATCCAGAACTGGACAACAGGATTATTACTATGTTTCCAGGTCCGACAAGGGGTCAGGGGTATGAATCTCTCTTTTTGACTCTACGCGTATGTCACCTTGGAAGTTGAGAGCCGCAAGAAATGGAACTAGTGTGTGAAGTCAATTAGGAGCCTTCACACACATGAAACTAGTAAAATAACAATTTAAATTAACTTTACTGTCCAACAAAGTGGAATATTGTCGTTAGTTCACAATAACATAAAAGTAGCACAAGAGCATGTAACAAAAAATATGGTAGTGAAAAAAATATTTTAAACAGAGTACAAGTTTAAAACATATAATAAAAACTGTGGAGCAAAATCTGCATGTTCAACTGAAGTTTATATCCCTGATGACAGCATGGTTAAGATTAGGATGACAAGCTTCCACTGCATGTAGAGGTTCAGAGATGCTCCAGGGTTAAGATGGTTTGGGGGTTCCCTTCACAAAAAGGTCGCCTACAATGGAGACAAAGTTAGTATTTTGACCACAAGACTGAAGAAACATGGGGATAAAAGAAGAGTACACACACTAGCTATTCCTCCCTTTATAACAGCGGTGTGCATAAACTGTGAAGGCATTTAAATTGTCCAGTTCATTGACTGTGTTTGTTTGTGCTTCAGGTAGAACGGAGACTTAATAAGAAAGGCTTTGTGAGACCGAGGCATGAGCTGTCACCTAACAGAATTTAATACTGGATAAGATGGAAAGATATTGATCCACAGGGGAAATTAAGTCTATAAAGCAGCAGCAGAATTACTTCAGTGAGAAGAAGGAATAATAAAACATGAGTACACAAATAAAATATATCAAATTAGCAATAGAGTTGTGTGATTTGATAAAGCCTTGCTGGTTCTTATGGTATATAGACAATCATAGAGCTGGTGGTGGATTTACGCAGGTGTAAACACTCCTCCGGCACCAGTGAACATCCAGGAAGTGGACATCAAGAGGGTGAAATCTTACAAGTACCTGGGTGTTCACCTGAACAACAAACTGGGCTGGACAGAGTGTATGAAAAGGACAGAGTAGACTCTATCTCCTAAGGAGACTCAGGTCTTTTGGAATGCAGGGGACTCTGCTGAGGACCTTCTTTGACTCTGTGGTGGCATCAGCCATCTACTATGGTGTGGTTTTCTGGGGCAGCAGCGTCTCGACTGCTGACAGGAAGAGACTGAACAAGCTGGTATAGAAGGCCACTTCTGTCCACTGTACTGCTCCCAGTAGCCCAGACATCCAGAACTGAGAACTGATAGCTCACACAATGTGCAATACCAATATTCATATGTGCAATCATGTAAATTCAATAGTATTTGTATATATACACATGTATTTATTTTTTTCATGCTATACTTATTATACCAATTTTGCACTATCACCTTTGCTGCTGCAACGCCGTAATTTCCCCACTGGGGGGCTAATAAAGGATTCTCTTATTTTATTAAACTGAGTGACTTTAGATGATTTAGAATGATGTACTATAAAAATCATCATTTATCATTTGGTCATTTATTATGAAGTATGATGGTTTTATTGGTGCAAAACACCTGAGCACCTGTGACAGTGAATTTGTAGTTGTAGAAAACCAAGTAGAATTTTTTCTTTCTCCCACAAATACGAATTCTTCATTGCAGGTGCACAAATCCTCCGCTACGGATCACAAATTAAGAAACTTCTCGCTCATATTTTTGCTACAGTTGCTGCAGTGAATATGGTGCAAATTTGCACACCCGTAAAAAAAAAGTGAAGTCATGAACAAAACGTGCAGCCCGCAAGTCAGTATTTGAATTCATGCAACGAGAGTTGCACATCTGTAGAATATGTCCTCACAAATATAGATTTTTTTTCTTGCATATATTTTCTATCACAAACACAAGTCTGTAACTACAAGTGCTTGAATCTGCCGCTACGAGTCACAGATCACGTGTTCCGCAGGCTCCGCCTTTACCAGCAAACGTGGAGCAGAAGTGATTTGTGACTTGTAGAGTACAGGGGTCACCAGAAGGTGGCGGTAATGCACCGTCATGGATGTCGACTGCCACCCAAACACGAAGAAGAAGAAGAAGAAGAAGAAGAGGAAAAAAATAAATTCCTCCAGCTTCGTCTACCTGATGTTTTCTGATGTCACCCACTATCATACTTTGGATTATATTTTAAATAAGATACGCTGGTTTCTTAGTTAGGTTATCAAGCTAACACTGTCACGTTAGCTTGATATCCGGTCATCAAAGACACCCTCAGACTAAACTCTGTGCATCGCTTCCTCATAGGTCATGTCAGGTCATGACGAAGCACATAACATGAGATTAATTGTGTTAATATACGGAAGATATCCGCATCAAACAAATCTGAAATGAAAATAAAATACCGGATTTCTATTCATCATGGCGATCAGACCTGGCCAACGCTGCGGTTTTCTTCTTTTTTGTGTTTGGGTGGCAGTCGGCATCCATGACGTTGCATTACCGCCACCTTCTGGTGACCCCTGTACTCTACAAGTCACAAATCACTTCTGCTCCACTTTTGCTGGTACGTTTGGTGCAAAAGGCGGAGCCTGCGGAACACGTGATCTGTGACTCCTAGCGGCAGATTCAAGCACTTGTAGTTACAGACTTGTGTTTGTGATAGAAAATATATGCAAGAAAAAATATATATATCTGTGAAAAAATATTCTACAGGTGTCCAACTCTCGTTGCATGAATTCAAATACTGACTTGCGAGTTGCACATTTTGTCCATGACTTCACATTTTTTTTTACGGGTGTGCGAATGTGTTTTCCACCATATTCACTGCAGCAACTGTAGCAAAAATATGAGCGAGAAGTTTCGTAATTTGTGATCCGTAGCGGAGGATTTGTGCACCTGCAATGTTGTGGGAGAGAAAAAAAATTCTACCGGGTTTTCTGCAACTACAAATTCACTGTCACAGGTGCTCAGGTGTTTTGCACCAATAATATCTTCATATAATACCTTCATAATTTATTGCAGTGTGATTTTCCTCTATAAGGTACATATGCTAAATAGCACATTTCATCTAAACATTAGCCTGGATGTTGTTGAGAGCACAAGATGGGAAGTAGCACCAGTAACCATCCAAATACTGTCAGTCGCTAGTAGATGTTCACATTTAAAAACGTTAATTCAGTTGACACGTTTGTCTCTACAGTAGATGACCATATTTCCACAACGCTCTCTCCAGCTGCTTCATGCCTGCTGGTCATGTGGACGTCGGGCCAAAAGAGGGCGACAAAGTCCGGCATTAACAAACCTCCAGGCCTCCTTGAAGGAGCTTCCTGCCGTTTTACTGTTGCCCCAAAGAAGCAGTTTCTTTCTTTAGTTTGATCAAATTTGCATAATCTAAAAACCTTGTGGCACAGATTGTGATGAATTTACAAGATGTTTACACAAGCGAATATGTACATGTTATCTACAGTATGTACATACCGTAGGTGTGTCTGTACAGTATATGTACATAGAAGTGTATCTGACAATTATGTTTGAAATATACGAAGTTAAAAAACAAAAATGCTTTAATTTCTGTCTTCCACGTTTCTCTGAAAGCAAAGGACAAATAACTAAATTCTCAACGGTCTACAAAATATGGATGGTTAAGATTTTATTGCACATTACACTGGAGTCCCCTTCTAAGATATTTAAGCACCCCGTTTCTAAAAGACATTTAGACAGAAACGCCAACATTAATTATATAAAAACATCCACATTTATGTTGTCTGATTTATTCTAACCCTTAATTTTCTAGTAGAAATGGTTTTAATTACTGAAGGAAAATATTCTGCAGGTGACAGTTGTAAATATAGATTCAAACAAATACACAAAGTACATAAAAATAAGATGTTTAAACAGAACATGGTATCTGTGCAACTTTCTCGCCAATAATTCCCACTTAGAGATGTTTGAGAACAAAGAAATATATGCTCAGTAACAATTTATTTGTATCTGATGCTGGCATAGGGCTTGTGTCTGCAGATGAAAACAGAAAACCAAATGTTCTGCCTTCCCATCCGAAGCATCCCCGAGTTCGTGCTCCGTATCGACTTGATGTCGATACAAATATTGTGTGAAGGCATATTAATCGACCCGTATTGCCCGTGAAGGGCAAGTGGCTGATTCTTGAATTATTTGCTTCCTCTGAACAGTCTGTTCGTTTGGGTTTTAACCCTCTACATTAAAATAATTTCTCTACTGGACCAAGTCAACATCCATTAATGCATTATAGATTCTGCAACTAATTGGCATTTATTAATTTGTGTAGGATTTGTCTAAATGTTTAGTTTAGACATGTCCAAAAAGTGTTGATATCCATTTCTCAGCAATGCAATGCTGTCTTTTAAAAACTTTAAATGTGCCACACATGAAGCGGTCACTTGGGATTGCATCAAATGTAACTGCATTTCATGCAATACCAGTCCTGAATTTACCATAAATTGGTACAAGATGGACAAATGTTTACAGTTACCCAGCAGTACCATCACTGTCACATTTAGTCAGCTGGCCGTATTGAGAACAGTCAGTCCCTCGAAAAGCCGTCACGGTTGGTTGAGCAGAGCATCTTATGAGGGCAGAGCATGGAGGTTCGCTCCACACATGATGCTGAGGCACTAATGCATTATCAAAAAGTTGGCATCTATTATTGATGTCACGATTTGATGATGTCCCAAGTTCAATTCTTGGAGTTGCATACAGTGTCTGAATTTAACTCAGATTGGCCACAGTGATAAATGACAGGTGCAAACAAATGCGTTCAATTATTTTATTCATAAGATGGGAATTTCTTTAATTTTTTTTTACATCTTACGCACAGCAGATACAAAGACAAACCTGTTTCTAAACCACAAACTAAATCTCTCCTCCACTCTAATCCTGTTTCCATTTCAAAATGCCCCCCCCCAGAAAAGCAATCTTTTACATTTGTAGTTTAGTTTCACATTCTGAAAGATCGTTTTACAGCAATCTCATTAGCAGAATGGCACAAGCCACGTTCAGAATATTTTTTTTTTGACAGAGACCCACTTCACCTTTAAACAAATTGCACTTTTCTTTTTTAAAACTACAACAGGATTATAGGATCAAAAAAGTAACACCAACAAACACAAGAGACGACTAAACATCCAACTTACAGGTTCATTATTTAGTTGCACAAAAATGCATAAATACATTACGCAAAAAGTACAAAATACTTGTACTTTCCTTTTGCTCAAATAATGACAGACATTGATATGATCATAAGGACTGGGGTTGTCATAGAACGTAGGGATGCATTCACAAGGTCCATGCGAGATAAGCCATTTACAGAACAGCCTAGCTTTCACAGAGGTAAGACCATGGTTCTACAGGAAAACAAAAACATTTCGCTGTCTAGGCCAAGGTAAAGACGCAACACAAACATTAAGAAAATTAGGATACACACGAACTCTGCATTCTAAATTCATGCCATAAAGACTAACATGCAATGAGTCTTAACGCTTCTAAACCTCTCAGGAGCAGCAGTAACCCAGGGAAGGACTAGCTTAACAATGGTAACTTCAAATTGTCAATTTTCCTCAGCTATTACGATCCATGGAGTTCGACTAGGCTTTGCAGGAGTTTTTTGAAATTGAAGTGCTAAGATGGTACCACAGTAGTTACTATGGGTAAGCTCAGATTGCCGACAGCAAGATGGTTTTAACTCAGACTCTTCCCCCCCAGAGAGAACAGGGAGGACATATAAATACTGTTTTATAGTAATGCACATTTGTCCATTAAATAAATTTGATTAAATTAATGGAGCTTGGCAAACCTCACTTCAGCTGGACAAAAGGTGTGGTTTCCATAGGCCTGGAGAAAACCATGAAAACAAGAGTTAGTCCAAACATGCCAATATAGCCTTCATTTCAAAAACAAACTGGGGGGGTCTTATTCTGCATTTTAAAAGATACCCCATGATAACACCAAAAGAATGTGTTGTCATGTCACAGTATTTTTACTTCCCCAGCCGGTCAGTGGCTCAGCCACAAGCCAATTTCTTATTGAAGACAAACAATTAAGGCTTTTAAATTAAAAAAAGATAATGTCCAAAAACAGCTGAGCACTGTAGTTTAACATTGCTTAAAGAGAAGTGAATAGTGCAGTGTTGGGGGATTATTTTCAGTAGCGGATTAATACACATTAAAGTATTTATTTCATAGCAGGATGGTGAATGTGGAATCAACTCTGAAAGCTACAGTCATAGTAATGATCAAACATGTCACCCAGTGCAACAGCGTGACTCAAGATGTTAGTTTATAAACAATGGACGTTTATGATCGGAAATGAACAATCACAAGAAAAGATATCATTCCAGTTTATTTTTGTGTGTCAGTCCCACATTGTTTCCAAAAAACTATTTAAAAACAATGTTTGACATATTCCTTTATGACAATGAACATGGGCACTGTATTGTTGTGCCAGTCCCAACAGACAACCCTGTAAATACTCACTGCGCCAAATGTGTATTAGTCTGTAAATGACAGTAGTTCAACAAATGCACATCTATCAAATGTTCTGCAAACAAAACTACAGTGCCTACAGATTTTAAGTTGAACCAACACTGCTTTTCATGATTTGACAAA
>JAVQJV010067932.1:0-13719 GCA_036024995.1 Gadopsis bispinosus
GTATTCTTCTAAGGGACTCTCGGTTAAAATGATTTGGCGTGTTATTTCCACCCTACTCTCCCCCCCCCCCCCTCTCTCTCTCTCTCCAGCTGCTTCAGGCCTCTGCTTATGTGACGCTAATTGTTTCTGCTACTTGTGCCAAGTACCTACTCTACCCCAGCACATTCTACAGACAGGCCCTGGTCCCTCAGCTGCTTTTTGTGTCTGTTTAAGGAATGAAAAAAATGTGTGCTGCCATCTGCAGCGAGCACACCACTGTTCCTCCTCCCGGCCGTGACTGTCAGAGTGCCACAATGATACACATTCACACACTCTCTCAGAGGCAGACCCCCCCCCAGAAAACTATGTGGTGGAGAGACAAGAAAACAAAACTGACACATACAACTGCTAATATGAAACAAAATAATTCAAGAGCTTCCTGTTTTGATGCATTTAGTGTGTGGGAGGGGAGACACTGTACACCTGTAAAAAGGCTTTAAAAATGTTGCAAACCATGCATGCAGAGAACAATTGCAGGTATAAGTAGATCTAAAATCGCACTCATCTGAACGCATGGTTGATTTTCAGGCATTAACTAGAAAGACAGAACTCCTGAGAAAAGTCCACAAAAAAAAAGTGGCACTCACGGGGGTCAATGTAGCTGCATTTCCCCTGTATTCTGTTGTTTAGTACCTGACTGTGAACAGCAAGTGGCAGTGTTGTTTAGCTAATCCACGGTGTGTTCTCTGCAAACACAGGCTGAAGGCCCCAGTCTGGGAAGCAATATCACATTGGCCTTGAAGAATTGACCTTTGACACTGTCGCCGAGTACACAGGGCGGTACATATTGACATGCTTGTTATGCCACATGGCCGTTGCATCACGCGTGCGTTCATCACGGGGAGGCTGCTTGCGGTGCACTCTAATGACAGCAGGCAGTGTGGCACCGTCTCAGCAGGCGGATAAGCGCGCATGAATACTAAGTGATGCTAATCATAATGGAGAGGCCAACGTCAAAAACGACTGACAGACGTTTCTCGGCATTCAGTTGACACCCTCAGATTTGTCGTCCTCCGCCTGACAGGAGCGTCTCCCAACATGACAAGTCTGTCTGGAGCTTCCGGAGGAGGCTCGCACCCATGTGCGTGCCCCAGCACACACGATCAGAGATGCATTGGCACTGATTTTTACTCAAACTGGGCCACTGTGCTGTTGTGCAAGACCCAAACAAGTACACACACACACACACAGACAGAGCATCAGTTTATGTAGGCCACTTGGAGAGTTGCAGAATGTAGATGAGGATAAAACAAAATATTCCCCCAAAAACTGCTTTTCAATCATGGAAATCTGTATTTAACTGCAGTGTATTTCGGAGCGCGAACGTTGAGGATAAGCCGTTCAGTTCATTGTCATCCTGTCTTTGTGTATTCAAGCCATACAGGACAAAACAGAGGATCTGCTTGAGGAAACAAAAACAAAAAAACAAAAGCAGGTATGAATGGCAGGTGTGGTTGTTTGACTTTCAAATTGCCTAGGCATCTATACTATTAAGCTAGCGTGTAAGTAAATACAGAATTCAATTTTCCATGGAGTCATGCGATAAGTTGACAGTCCTCAAAAAAAGATCAAACAGGCTGCTTCGGGGCACGTGAGCCACAGTGAAAAAGCCTTGGGAGTATGAAAGGTGGTGACACTTTGAGCAGGCCACAAAAAGAGACAAACGTCATATCCTCACCAACAATTACAGGGTGAGCCACTGATTTTTAAGCCAGCGATATCATTCTGTATACAGTTGAGCTGCTCACAGTGGTTGTCAGGGGAAAGACGCTCTGTCTTTGTAGCTGCATTGAATACTTATGTTTTAACTGCCCCATTCGCCTTCCACGGTGTACTTCCTCCAGTGTTTTGTGTGCAGAAAGTCTCGCTTATTCTCCACAAAGACAAGCTCAATCTTTGCCTCAGTTCCTGTCCAGAATCGCTACATCCTCCCTTCCTATTAGTCTCACCATCATCTTACTGCCGTGTCCCATTGTGACCGCACTCGAGGCTAATGATAATGTTATAACCAAGGCCAATTTGCCATGGCAATCAGACTCACTTAATTGAGTTGATTATGAGCCCTCTGTGTGAGATGACCCCTCCGGACTCAGAAAAAGGGAACAGAGAGAGACGGAGGGTGCAAGGATGGACCGTTTCTTCAGGCATTCCATCACTGTGGGAGACACATGGGATATGACTGTTTGGAGGCATGAGCAGAGGCATATATGTGTGTGTGTGTGTGTGTGTGTGTGTGTGTGAAGGTACATTTACAACTGTGGCTTGTAGTGTGTGTTTGTGAGGATGGAGAGGGATGAGGGATGGATTGAGTTGGGGGGGACAAGGGGGGGTGGGAGGGTGTTTGGGGTATGTAAGTTTGTGCGGTGAGAGACAGTTTAGGCAGGGGACGGTTTGTAAACACAAGGAGCATTGTGGTTGCAATACAGAAAGACAAGACACTTAGTTGTTTCTGAGCTCGCTTTTTGTGCACACGAAATGGATTTATCTACAACAACAGGGGCCAAATATATTCCCAGTCACTGTATGGCCACTGTGGTTCCTTTATGGCAGCTGAAATCAAAACAAACTTTGTGACCAGATATCTAAACACACAAAGGTTACAGCAAAAAAATAAATCTCTCAGGGGGAGTCAATTACACTCAACGTTTACTCTGTTTATTCAGATCACCACTAGTTGCTACCAAAGGGGTGATTTTTATTCCACGGACTCGCATAAAACAACATTGATTACAGATGTACAGATAACAAATACAGTAGGAACAACAACAATACAATATGTACATGTGGTAGTTATTTCCCCTGGGGCCACCCATACTGACACATAACTCATGTCACTGAAAGACACTTTGGACTAAAGCATCTGCCATTTTAATGACGTGACATGACACATGAGGTACCATGGTGATGTTATTAAACTATATAACCTACAGATGAATTACAGATACATGGCTTTTCTTTTATGGGCCAACTCTGATACAACTAAACATTTTGACAATTGATTCAGCTTAGTGGAGCTTTCTATGATAAACCGTATAAAGAGCTGTCTCTTACAAGAGGATAGGGACAATATGAGAGAGTGTGAACACACACTGACAAACCGGGACAGAGTAACAGACGTAGTAGTGATGTATGTGACAGACTCTGCCCATGATGAAGTGGCAACTGTCACACTTACACTGGCACAAAGCTAACCCAAGACAACGACCACACACAGACACAAGGACACATGTGCACACACGCCACTCATCCATCCACCCACGCAAACATGTGTGCATACACACACGAACAAATACGGAGTCAATATGGGGCCAAAAACCTGCTCTCTGTTAGGGCCTGTATCTAAATGAGGTGTAATTATGGTCCAACTGACATGTTAGAATTGGAGCTGTGTCTCAGTTGCTGTCAAGCTGGCTCCCTGTTCCCCTGAAATGTGCCTGGATTCCCCTGGATCATGTCTTCATACTGGCTCAAACCAGAATGTGGTGTGAGAAAGTCTTAAGTAAGTGTCTCTCCAGCTTTGCTAAATGGAGGCATAAAAAACACATTACAAAAGACCCGAGTCAGACTCTGTCCTTAGCAGCAGTATGACCTGGCTGCTGATGACATAATATAACACTGAACTGACGGAACTAAATTGTCCGGTGAATTTTTCCTGCTGATCGGCAACCATCTTGGTTACAAGCAGAAGGGATGGAAACAGGAGACCTGCCAGAGATGAAGTGGCAGATGAAGGTCTGTCTCAGTCATGAGGACAGACTGTTTAGAAAACGCAAAAGTATTGAGAGTCATGTAGATTTTTGTACTTGGCCTTGCATATGAGATAGTTATTTTGTTTTTAGACATTTTAGATCTACCTTGCCATTTAAGGTGGGAAACATATTGTAAATTTGGGACATTACTATGTAGTAGATGATTTGAATGTGTCAGAGCTCAAATAGATAATGCTCCTTTGTTACCTGGCCTGAAAGGTGAGGTGGTGGGTGAGGTCGGCCTCAGTGTTTAACAGGGGCTCCTGGTGGCCCTGTCCATGTATCAGCTGGCTCTCTCTCAGTCCTAGACTCCTCTTCTCTATGTGGACGATTACTGGATCTGGCAAGTGGCTCCTCATGACATACAGTGGGCTGAAAACCACCTGAAATGGGATTTACACAGAACATTAATTAATGAGACATACTGCACAAACAAACTGACTGTACAAAATTAAACAGGCAAGGACAGTTGGATGAATGTAATGATGGTCTTAGATGTTCAATAATTCAAATTCTCATTTTGGACTACTCAATGAATTCCAGCTATCCTGATGAAACACAATGTGTTGCAATAACAGCAGACATCAACCAAATAAAAATAGCTTTTCTTTCAGCCCTTGGCATTTCTCGAGCTTCTCGTATTGCTGTCGCTTGTGATTGCTACATCTATCACTACTGCCTTCTTCTGCTGTTTGTCCACCACTATTATGTCTCATCGGTTCGCCATCACAAGTTTGTCAGTCTGTATCTGGAAGTCCCAGATCATAGCTTGGTCATTCTCAACCAGCTTCGGAGGGGTGTCCCATTGTGACCTTGTGACTTCCAGCCCATACTTGGCACAGATGTTCCTGTACACTAAGCCAGCCACTTGGTTATGGCGTTCCATATATGCCCTGCCTGCTAGCATCTTATACCCCGCAGTTATGATATATAGTAGCATTCCAACAATTATACTATATATACCATAAGAATTGTTGGAATGCTACTATACAGTATATAATAATAATAATAAACTTTATTTATATAGCACCATTCATACAATAAATGCAGTTCAAAGTGCTTTACAACAAAGATAAGCACCAAGTGCTTTACAGAAGAGAATACCATAAAAGAGAAGTGCAGTTAAGAAAAATAAAACTTGAACAGATAATAATATTTAAAAGCAAATAAAAAGCAAATTGCAGATAGCTTATGAAAGAAATAAAATTTGAACAGAATGTAAGAATCCTACATAAAATTTGCACAGTATATAAATATAAACACTGTGCATGTAAGTGTGTGTGTGCACAGGATACTCACCACTCTCTGCTGCATGTGAGAGTCAGGTTCTATTGTGATAAGGGTACACCACACATAGAGCAAAGAACTGCTGGAGCAAGGTACCTGAAAGGAGACAATCTGGATGTTGTTGATAGCCTCGTCAATTATACATCCGGCTGACCAATTCAAATCTTTTTGAAGAAAGATATTAATTTACAAGTCATAGTGTGCTTGGACAAATGTGGTGTTTTCAGAATTTGCGTTAGTATTTTGGTGCATAACAATAAACATAGTAAGTAGAAAATATAACGAAAGATCAAATTACTGCAAGTCAAGATGTATAAATACAATATAAAAAATTGACAATGAGATATGAAAATATCACATTTTTTAAAGTACAATATGACTGTTATTTAAATAAAGAGCTGTACAGTTTTGTGCAGGAATGTGAACAATATCTACTTGGCTCACAGTATGAAATATTTGCAATGTACAAGATAGTAGTGCAGAAGATGTGCGTTAATGAGAGTGTATAGAATTTCTGTTAATATAATCTGTTTCCATTATTGCAAAGGGTTAACAAAAAAAAGAGTGATAAATGACATTCAAGGTCAACATGTTTATGTTTGTTTGCAGTTAGAATGTTAAATGCGGATGTCGGATGACCTAAATGAATTTGCAGCCTCTCACTCTCTGACACAATGTTTATTGCCTCCATCAGTAACGCATTATCATGTTTTGTCCCAAAAACCTTTATTTCTTGGCTTCTTCCAGTAGTTAAAAGTTAAATCTCCCTAAAGCCCTGCAACACAATATCATGGCGACTGACAACTGCTGTAATCTGTGCCAGATAATAGGCCATTAGAGGCAGTTAAATCTTAGCAAGATTTAAAGGCTGAGACTGTGCCCATCGAGGGCTGAGCGCTCTTAATGTGTCACTGGTGTTTGACCCATTTACTCCTCGCTCCTCATTAAAGCCTTGGGATGCCAAGGCACATTACAAGTGGTCTAGTTTATGACAGAATGGGGACTTAATTTACTGGTGGGGACAGCAGAATGGAGCAAAGAGGCAGAGTGAACATTTAGTTTTCAAAAAGTGGGTCTTGCAAAACAGCCTTGTTAGGATGAGGGAGTGAAACTTTGGTAAACAGATACTCTATAGACCTGATCCACCAAGAACACTCACCACTGGGATAAGGTCAAGATGACCTCCTGTACTTTGTCAAAAGTAAAAGGACAAGGGCAAAAAAAAGATGTTTAAAATACGAGTAGGGAGGAGAAAGGTGAGCTATGAGGAAGAGGAGTTTCTTCAGATGGATCACTGATACAGATAATCAGGAGACAGATGAGAAAAGAGAGACATTGACAGGGGAGAGAGTTAGCGGGTGGAACAGGTGGACAAGCTGAATGCCAGAGAATGAAGTAAATAAAGAAGAGGAGTTAACAACCACAAGATAGATGAGTGAGTCAGTGTGTGGGCGAGAGAGTAAAAGAAAGGGAGGAAACAAGAGAGTGAAATACCAGGAGACAGACAGATATAGAAAGATCTAAGGACACAGCTACTAGTCCAGGCAGCTCTCTAAATCGGAGCCAACCCTCCATATGTGTAATGAATGGCTGATCTGAGAAGAAGGGATAACAGCGGAAACTGGAGTGGAGTCAGAGATGTTCGGACCCACGCACAGAAGCTGAAGCTGTAGAATGGCAAGCTGTTAACAGCATGGGGCTAATAAAGAGAGAAAAAAAAACAAAGACAGAGGGACAAACAAAGACAGGGAACATGAAAAATACAGAACAAGAGCTAGGAATGGAGTGAAGGAGTGATTGCCTGGCACTAATCCAGCGGTGTGAAAGTGCCTTCAAAGCCTCTCCCCTGTGCCCACATATCAGCTAGTGTTTCCTGTCTATGGTTAGTGTTGTTATGAGAGAGCATAAACTGTATTTTCTGCCTCTCAACATGGTTGGGTTATGGGTTCGAAGGCCTTTGTAAGCCTATCTGAGGGGAAGATCCCAATCTGTTCTCTAACTGTGAGTAGCAGCGTAGAAGCTCTGCCACTGTGGCCACCCAGGAGAAGAGGATCCGGCCACAGTTGGTGGTCCAGTCACCAGCTCCAAACGTTTGTGTAGATGGAGAACTGGTTGGACGTAGTGGTGTGTGCAATGTGTGTGTCTACCTGTGTTTGTCTGGCTAGCACATTCAACTGCTTGCATTTGGACAATTCAATGCACAATGGAGCTGCTACAGCCTATATTTGTTTCCTTTCCCATCTGCCTATATATGATATCCATAGACTGTCTTTTAAAAATTACATTTAAATGAACTAATGTTGCCTATAACAGTAAAGAGCACCCAGCCAGTTTCCACTGGGCAAGTTGTGGCTCTGGTCAGCTTAAAGTGACCCGACAGTCTCAGTCCAAGTCTGTTTCTGTTACGGTACCTGTACAACAGAGCTACTGCTGCCCTTGTCCCTCCTCTCCAGCTGAACATCCTGGGACCAGTCTTCATCTCCTTGGGCCCTCACACAGAGCTCTGTCATCTCCGCATCCTCCAGCACATAGGACGGCAACTTGGCCCCTGCCTCCAGGCAGTCACAGTGTTCCCTGACCACCGTCTGACTGTCAGGACCCACATAGTGCTGCACTACCCGCAGCTCAATGTCCTGAGTCAGGTAGCTGCACATCACCTGCCGCCCACAGATTATTATCTGGAGAGAAGAACGTTACAATGGAGAATTGCCACAATTACAAGATAATTCATCCCACACTGTAGAAGGCAATAGACACTGAGCCTTGAGCACAGAGATGCCCTGCTCCCTGTGATCATGTACAGTATGTAAGGGATGTTAGTGAAAAAGCAGGAACTTAAACTGCAAAATCCAAAAAACCTTCCCTTTAATTCTAGTTATGTTTAGAAGAAACTGCTGGGCAGGTATAGTGTGCCTGAGAATTGCTACATGAGTACTGTCTTTCAGATGCTGTTTGACAAGCATTTCGTGTGAAGCATACTGAAGGAACATAATGTATATATAAATATCTAATACGGAACAAACTGGTTCACTTCTGAGGTTTTCCTTCACATTAAAATCTAAAGGAAGAAATCTCTATTTAAGAAATGAGGCTGCATTACATACTTTTGAAAGACATCATTTGTCAAGTCTTCACCGCTTACAGGTCAGTGGTGCTCGGGAAAGCATCACATCTTCAAGCAATGAATCAGTAAAACCTACATTTTCTTTCACTCTTAATAAAAATTACTCCCAGGGCCCGATGCCTCTATAGCTGCACTGCTGCTGACCGTTTGCATCAAAGGGTTTCTCTATGTAGCCTGATTGTTTCCTCACTGCCCAATAATTGTCCAAGGCCACTGTCTATCACTCAATATGCACACATGAGTGCACACAGATGAATGCACGCACACACACACATACTAGGAAGCTCATCTGGGAGTGACACATCCAATTGTGCTCAGAATTGATTTCTTCCACCCCTCTGACTGTGTGTGTGTGTGTTTATGTCTTTGCATGGCTGTGTGTGTTCTGCAGGTTGTGGCACGGAGAGTGAATCTCTCCATCAATCATTACTTTATATCCATTCTCATGTCAGCCACTAGCTGTAATGTACAAACACACAACACACTTTGTTTTCCTGACTGACCATCTTCCTCTTAGAGAGAATTACAAAAATATAAAGATTTGTTCCTTTTCTCTTTTTTTTAAAAATACTATTGTAATCCGTGTACACTTTGGGTAATGCAAGCAATTTAAAGCTTCTTTCAGTATTTTCATTTTACAGATGAAATGATCAATCAGTGATCAACAGATTAATTAATCACGACGGTAATTGTGAGTAGCAGCCCTAATACCCCTGCCTTTACATGTGTTCTACCACAGGCATCAAAGTGTGCCCATTGTGTGTGTGTGTGTGTGTGTGCGATTAGAGAGTGTGTGCGTGTGCAGATGCGTGTGGATATGGGAGATTTATACGAGTGGGACAGCAGTCAACATGAGGTGCCAATATGAATGATAAAATGGCCATCACAATGTAAGGCCGTAGGGTAGCTAGACAGACAGGGAGAGTACAGCAGTGTGTGACACTTAAGAGGATGACCCCCCCCCCCAATCCCCCGTCCCCCAAAAAACACAAAATGAGGTATGCTTATGCAGGCGGGAGCCAACTTCCTCTGTAGTGGCAGCCGCTGTCCCACTCTGAGGCTCTGTGTTGTGAATTGGATGTGACCAATGCTCATACCCTATCATTGTATCCAATGGGAACAAGATGTAAGCAAAGTCTGGGACAGACGGAGGAAGGAATGTGAGAGGCCGAGTCTGTTTTGTCTGGAGGACAAGAGGGACACATATGCGACACTTGACACTGTTTGCATAACAAAGTGTCAGCGCTATAATCTGATGGCATCACTGCATTTTCAGGAATACAACGACTCTGCCTTGTATTTGTGGAAAAATCCAAACATGATCCACCACCATTCTTGGTGTAAAAAGGCGAACAAGGCTGGTTTATGATTTGGTTTATGTTGGTTTATCATTTCCTGTGATCTCCTTTGTGGATTGATGGGGCACATTGGGTTTTTGGTTGGCCTCAAGTTCATAAGCATTTGTTTTACTGCTATAAAACAGATTACAAAAAGGGATAAAAACAGAATACAGTCTGTTGCTAGCTGAACAACAACTACATCATAACATACAGAGAAAAAAAACTGGGGATTAAAATTGCTTATCCCAAAATAAGTGCTGGGAAAAAGGCCTCGAATCCAAAGTGACACATAGTAGCCACCAACAGGCAATGCTGCAAACATGCTTCTGTTTTCCGTGTAGCTCTGAACCACTTACTGGACTTTGTACAGATTAGTAGGAAGATAATCTGCTGGATAAGTATATTCTTGGTTTTGTTGAAAACTTTGATTTCATTGCTGAAATCAAATCTTCACTTGTCAAATAAAAAGGGTTGCCAGTACTGTGAGTCTTTTGCCTTGGATTTTCTGTTAATGACTGGGGTAACTCTCCATTGTCTCCCCTTTTATTGCTTAAGCTGATAACAAAGTTCTTGTTACAATTATTCAGACTAACCTTGATGCTCCTATAGAAAATTTAAAATGTGTAACTTTTTGTACCAAACATGACAAATCTATGACAAATGAACAAACTCCATCTAGTGATGAAGACAGTGACATGAGGTTGAAAGCTCCAGAAAAAGCCATTAACCCTTTATAGGGCACTCATTGAAATACCTGGAAATTTAAACTTTCAATCCTAGACCATCACAAGAGGATATTACAAGACTTTGTTCCTTTATTTAACTTTTTCGAAAAAATAAAAATGTTATGGTCCAAACTGAAGGTGAATGAAGTGACCATATGGTTCCTTGCCCTTCTAGGGTAAAGAAAATCTAAAAAGTGAAAATATTTATTCTGGATCAATAAAAGACATACATAAACTTTGTAACATTGTAACACTGATGCAACAAAGGGGTAAAAATACACAATACTATACAAAACATTCTGTGACTATCTGGGGATGTAGCCTGATCTTCTGTGATTGGCTGGGAGAAATCACATGGTTCTGCTGTCTCACAGAGAGGAGGGAGAGCCTCATTTTGGACATGCGCGGAAGTTACCAAATAAGATCACTTGCCCGACAAAGGGTCAAGTGTGTTAATTAATTCTTTTTCTGTCAAAACAACAAAACGGTCTGTACCTGTTTCTGGACACCGTTGATCTGCACCACCTTGATGATGAGTGAGGCGGTGCGTCCTTTGTACTGAATGGTCCTTAGCAGAGTCCCTACGTTGTCCACGCTGAAGGCCTCTGACCAGCGCCAGTTCCCCCATCCCTCGATGCAGATGTGCAGCAGCTGCATGATGGGATAGCGCAGGACAAACACACACAAAACAGAGACAGAAGACACCAGACATCAGAGGTTAGTCTCCTTGCCCTTTATTTATCCCCAAGCAAAAGGAGAGTAAACAACAAGATTCTTTGTTTAGAAGATTTTGGTAGGGGGCAGAAGGGAGACAAAGTTCCTGTTTACTGCTGCTGAACAGGCCTGCTGCTGTTGGAAGTAGAAATGGAAGGTCGCACACAATAAACTGGCTGGTGGAAAACAGCTGATGTGGAAGCTCATTATGGCTGCATGTGTGTGTGTGTGTGTGTGTGTGTGTGTGTACTTATGTGGTTAGATGTGGAAGGCTCTGTTCTCCACACGTCTAAATAACAGGCAGAAATTTGGCTCGGAACCTTTTAAGCTTCATATCCATCACTTCTATGTGAAACACATCCATGTGTGTGGTTGGGTGGAAACACACAGACTCAGGAGGACAGCAATAAACAGATGTTGTCCTATCTTTTGACATTCAAACAACTTTACAATTGGGACAATTTTCCACATAATCTCTTGTACTGTGGGCCACAACATGGCAACAGGGCTGAGAATATGTAAAGAAGCATGACTTCTACGATAACTACATCTCTTCTGCAAACGGGTGTTCTAGACGCTTCCTTCATTAAAGAATACCACAGTGCACAAAACACTGATGTAGTTGTCAGGTGTCATGAAGTGCATATTGTTGCAGCCTTTGCTATGAGCCTCCTCCATCTAAATACACTCACAAAACATGCAAGTGGGCTGGTTACATTTCCATCCATGCATACAGCACATCTGTGCTGCAGTGAGGTCATGCACAGACTATCTGTCCCGGATGCTGAGCACTACATGACAAGGAAACTCATTTGTCAAACAATGTGAGTGTTGTCATGAGAATGTGGTCACAATACAGGAGCAGAATCATAAATACATAGGGAGATCTAAAGCCTTCTCCCCTCCTGAGGCAGCATGGCTGACCTTCCACCTGACTGAACTCTCTGTGTCAGTCCTGCTGCCAACACAACTTCAAACTTGTAACAGTTAGAAAGGGAGGGGAGAGAACGTGAGAAAGACAAAGAATGTATGCGAGCGAGAAAGTCTAGAAAAACGATTCAATACTCTCCCAGAGGAGTAGCGACCAGATTGAAACCCTGAAAAGCGCTTTTGAAGATTTACACTTTGGCTCGTCGTTTCAATGTGCCAAACATTTAGCCAATCTGTTTAAAGAAAAACAAATTACTCCTAAGGTCAAAGAGCATGGGGGGACCCTGGTCAAGACCTTCTATGTTTCTCTCCATCACAGTCTTTTCTCACTGTTTGAAGGCAGATTTCTTTACAATAACATTCTTAATCAAAGCCTGAATTCATTTTCTTCAAGATCATCCCTCCTCTCCGTCGGCTGACTGGAAATGACATAATTTCTCAGAGCTCACAGGGAAAGTGGCAGAGTGGTGTACAGCCAGGTGGCGGACATTAAGGTTAAGCCAAAGGGTGTAGACAACTCTAAATGATTCCCTAAACCAGCACTAGCGTCATAATCAAGACCAGTTAAGATCATTGGTGCTTTGAGGAAACTTTGAAAACAACTATAATGTGGGATTTTCTGCCATTCTGTGCCTACTCTCTCTTTTAATTTGCATTCAATTTCACCATCTTCCTTAAACGCCTTAATGTTAAGCCTCTGCCTTTAAGATTTTGAATGGTACTGCATTGGTGTTTATTATGGTCAATATCTTGTGGTAATAAACCCATTCTGCTGTGGGTCAGCACCATCTGCGAGGACCAATTTACTATTTCAACACTTCTCTCTCTTTTAACCCCTCGGGTCCTCCCTCTCTCGCTGTGCACTTTATCATGCCTGTGGCTCAACTTGACCTTTAAGGGAGAAGTCATAATAATGTCTCTCCTCAAACTTCAAACAGCGACTGCGCTCTTGTTTTAATTCATCACTGGTCTGACTCAAGCAGTGGAAGAAAAAGAAACCCAGCAGTGACACAGATGAACTGGACACGTAGGACAACAAGAATGAAAAATAAGAAGCTGTTTTGCCTCTTTGTGACTTCTCCAACAGTTGTGACACTGAGAAAACCCAGTCAGACACATGTGGTGGTTTTATGCACATGGATTAAGCCTGGCCCTACACTAGCAATAGTCTACTGAATGGAGAACTTCACTAATAGAAATGACTAAAGGAAGATGACGCTTAATCTGAAACGGAAACCCATAGATGATACCGTCCCTCAATTAGTTGAGAGCCAGTTAGCTCAATTACAGGATATGTTCACCTTTTCTCTCAAATCAGCATTCATATTCCCATTTGTACACTATTGGAGTTATTGGGCGCTGTAATAATTCCTTCTGTCCATACCGTGGACTTCATCCCCCATCACTTACATTGAACTCGCTTTAGGCGAGGCTTTCTCTGCAGCCAGTATGAGTTTGTACAGAACGTTAATATTTATACAGTGTAAGAAACTGTACGATGAAAATTAAAATGAAAACTTGTCATTGCACTCACTTTTGAAACTTAAATATTGAGTTAAGTTTTTCATTTTGTTAAGAAACCATAATCACATCTGCTTTCTAATTTCAAGATCTCTAACCTCAATAACCAAAATGACGAAATATCCCCCAAGGCCTTAAATGACAGTAAAGCCCAAATTTGCCTTTACTGTATAATGGTTTGACAAGGTCAGCATGCTAAAGAGACAAACTGCACTGAAATAAGTTGAAAATGTATGTAGAATGTATGAAATGTAAATTATTATTATTTTTAAACCCAAAAGAAACTACTC
>JAVQJV010067944.1:0-19499 GCA_036024995.1 Gadopsis bispinosus
AGAAACCGACGACCGAGAGAACATATTGTTTGAGAAATAAAAGTATTAACGTGAGACACCGTGGTGCCTGGAGTTATTCCCCGAGGGGGACGCAGCCCTCAGCCCGAACGATCACAGTAGAATAGCAACAAATCTCCGAAGCTCATGTTTTGTTGGGCTACTTTGTTTCCAGATTTAAGGACTTGTTTAAAAATGCCCTCCTTTGGATAAATAAGGACATATATGGAGAAGAGGAGCAAAACTGCGGAGTCCGAATGAATTATCGAGCCGCAGAATTCCAGTCGCACTGGTAACCATGTCAGCAGCTGCCTGTCAGCTGCATTTTCTGTGTTGCTCTTTACTTTTCTGTATTTAAACGTGAAAATACATTTTACAATACAGATAAAAAGTAAATGATTAACTTAACTTAGAGACCCCTCAAAATTAGATTTTGCTGTCTTCAGGGGGGAAACCCCTGAGACCCCCCGTACTTCGCACACTGGTTATAACCCTAAAATAAATAGTTATCCTTCTCGGGACCAGCCTTTTTCCCTTATATGGAAGATGAGTCCGCACAGTGTGATTAATAGAGGCACATATGTACACACAGACCAGTGGTATCATTATAGGAATTAAAGATGTCCACACAAACGTGTCTCACACACCATTTCTCTCTCTTCTCTCACACATATACTGTACATACTTCATTACGTTAAGTGAAGCTGTTCCACTGCATTACTTCCCTTTAACAGAACAACAGTTTTTGAATCATTACTAAGGTCTGTGTGAGTGAGAGAGAGAGAGAGAGAGTACGGGCTGAATATCTTTCCTGTATTAATGCAATGTGATTTTTCTGCTGTGCACTGTTTCAAAATCCACCATAAGTGAATTACTTCTTACTTCTTGATTGATAAACTGACAAAACAGGGACGTTATGGCAAAGGAACATCACTGAATTGAAGAAAACCGGACTTGACAGAAAGATAAGAGCGAAATGAACGGCAGAGAATGAGGAAGAAGAAGAAAAGAGATGGAAACAGAGAAAAATAAATGACCACTTCAGACAGAGGTGGCAGGTAGACAGACGAAGGAGGCAGATAAGTAAAACAGTCAAACTGAGCAGAGTTTGCATGTGCAGAAAGTCGGGACACAAAGAAGCAGCGTGATGCCTTTAGGGAGTAATTTGTACTGACGGTAGTACTAATGTTCCGTCTGTAGGTCGGCAGGCTGGAACTCACTGAGAGGACTCCAGGGTTTAACTCTCGTTCTCCTTGTGTTTTTCTTTCTCTAGCTATCTCCATGCTTCCAAGTGTTAAGACAGCCTCTGAAATGCTGCACAGCATCAAACGCAAATTAGTTTGAATAGAATTAATTAGTTTTCTTAATCTCAGAGATAAAACATTTTTTATCCAACAACACATTGAGCTTCTCTCTTAATTTGTACTGACTAAGTTGTTATAGTTCACCCTGCAGCCAGCTTAGTTGGTGGGCGGCTCTATTCTGACTCACTGTGAGCAGTGAGAAAGGCGTCATCTATCTAGTGACCTTGTCACAACAACGCTGGATGCCATCATTCAAAGACTCCTTTTGAACCATTTATGCCTACAGTCCTTCACGTAAAAGCTGCAGAGAATTTCAAATGGATGTAGTTTTTTGGCTATTTTGCATTTTCAAACATATGTTCCTCAAACAGGCAAAACTGCAGAAGACAAAGACACTCAAACTACCACTACACTTTGTTTATTACAACGCTTTATGAGGTTTGAACAATATAGTCGTAGTCTCAATTAAAACAAAGGCTTTCTTTAAGCAATATTCTGTTCACCAATTAATAATAAAAAACAAAATTGTCACCTTATAAATGGGATTGACATTTATGGGTGACAGACAGAGATGTTTATAGATTTCATAACACCCAAAGCCACTTTGAACTGTTGAATTGTTGTGCAATGAGACTGAACCAGGCATATGTTGTTATTCATTCATACAATGGCAGTTGATGTGTAAATGGTCTGTTGAGCAAAGTAACAGCCTCATAAAATACTGCACAACCGTCATCAGTTATATTCAGTGCATTCTTCTCACTCGACTACATCTTTGCATTAAATCATGTAATACGTGAGCACATCATGGGCAATTTTGTGCTACTTTTTCAACTGTCAGAAGATTAAAGGATTAATGATCCGGCCACCAGCCATTTCAGAGACCGAGCTTGACGTTAAAATATGTCTGCGCAGTCCAACAGTGCTATTTCAGGTGTCTTAACAGGCCAGAGATATAAAAAGTTGCCGTGAAGGGCCTGTATCTCCTCTTGAAGATGAATATGTGCAGTTTCCATGAGGAGTGTTTTCATCACTACATCTTTAACGTCTGATCTCACCTCTGGGCTGAAAGAAGCCAGCCGTGTCAGACAAAAATGCACCATGTGTGTTTAAGTGCGTGTGAGTCCGCCTATATGTGTTTATGCCATGCGTATGTGTGCATTACGTGCATGTGCTTATCTTCGAGGGCGAGACTGTGTTGTTCCAGCCACCCATAAGTCCCAGCCCCATAAATCACACCTATCATTTGAGTGCACGTGTGTGTGTGTGTGTGTGTGTGTGTGTGTGTGTGTGTGTGTGTTTTTTTAATTCAGAGCCAACACCTGCTACTAATAACCATCAATGAACAGCAGTGAGGGGAGTGTGGTGACGTGTTAATATTTTTACACGCTCATACACACGCACGCGCGTCTATGAACATGCGCGCACGCACACAAAGGTCAGGTTGAAGGGATGAGAAAAAAGCCGTGATGATTGATACGTCAGTGGATATTACGCTGACACACCAAAAGAAGAAGACTGAGAACGGGAGAACTCGGATGAGGAGGTGAGAGAATGGCAACAAAAGATGAAGAAAGAGAAAGGAAGGCTGCAGCGATCAAGAAAGAAAGAGGAAGAGACAGATATGATGCACAGAAACAGGATGATGTTTGGCGAAGTTGTTCTGTGCTTTCATGCCAGCAGAGCAGAACTGTGTTGAATTCCAACTTGAAAGAAAGCAGAGACTGAGACATAAAAGAGACAAATATGTGGTGAGTAAAGAATGCAGAAAATAATGAAGACCTGCCCTTCCATTAGCCTACATTACATGTTACAACGGTGAAAAACTTTCCACAGCAAGGTAATGTGAAGAGTGATGTCATCTTCCTGCTCCTTCTTCTCTCTCTTATCCTTCTTTCCTAAGTCTTCTGTTTTCACCTTCCCCTGCCTTTGCTTTTCCTCTCCTCTTCCTTAACTTTGTCTTTCTTTTTCTATCTCTTTCCCATTTCCCATCATCTAGTCCACTTCTATTGTCTTTGCTACAAGCCAACAAAAGTGACTTAAACATGGCTTGGTATTTATAAAGTTCTATAAATCATTTAGTAAGAGCAAGTGACTTGTGTTTTCAAATGCTGGCAGTATAATATACACTTTTTTCTTTTGACCTACAACAAATGGAGCCTCAACACTTTCGACATTATAAATGAAAAACATGAACAATTGATGTTTGTTAACAATTCGAATTGAATCCCCTTAAATATTTCATATATTTCCAACAAATACTTTGACACTGACGATCAAATCTTCCCTTTTCCTTGATTCTTGGCTGACACAACGTTTAGGAGATGGAACAAAGTTTCTGAAGGATTCCGAATGAATCATCACAGGAAACGGTGAACAGAAATATGGATGTAGGAAGATAAAAAGAGTTTTGAATGGGTAGATAAATGTGTCTCAGCAGGGAAACGTGAACTGATGTGTGAATGATATGACAAATGAAAAGCGGGAGAGCGCAGCAATACAGCTGCGTGGTGTGTTTCATGGATGGGAGGATGATAAAAGAGTGAATGATAGAGAGGTAATGCACATAAGCTCCGCCGCTGACTATGACTGGATGAAGCAGGGGGATGGAGCTGGAAGAAGGAAGATGGATAAAAATATGGAGGAATAGCGATGCCCGACGTAGGCGCTTTATGGTATTTTTTTATCAATATGTTGATAAATGGCCCGGATGAAGGGATGATGGATGGACAGAAAAATGGTTCTATAGATAAAGTGCTGGGTGGATGGATTGATGGATGTTTAAAATACAGTCCCAGCTGTTGTCTATAGCACATTAAATAAGAACCCGATGGCCAATCATAATTTAAAACTCACACACACTCAGCCTTTACCTCCGAGCGCACAAATATTTAGATTATTACTGTCGCTCATCTATTCTTTCCTTTGCAACACCCGCCTGTTTTCTCTGGCCGATGAATTACCTCAGCACGCAATCTCTCTCATCTCTCCGTGTATCCCACTTTCTCTCAGCCTATCCGTTATTAAGTCCCTGTCTTTGAGTCCGTCTCCCTCTCTTTTCTCTCTGTCTACATCACAGCTCTTGTTCTGCTCTGCATTAGTTCTGCTGGTTTTGAAGCGATCGGCGTGCATGATCACTACCAGACCCGACCTGAGGAGAAAGTTGGGAGGAAAGCGAAAGACAGATGAAGAAATGGTGAGACAGGGGGGGATAAAAAGCAAAGAGACAAGGATAATTTTGAGCACGGCGGCTCAGAAAAGACAGAGAGAGGTAAAGAAAGTTGGTGGCTGATGGGAACAAAAGCCAACATATCACTTCTCTTGTAAATGACGTGTTGAGTAAGGAAGGAAGAACAGCAATGACGAAACTAGCTTTTACTCAGTGCTGCCAAAAATATTTTTATACTCTCCAAACATTTTTCTTTGTTAATAAAGACATTTGTCAATTAGGAACAATTGAAGCACATTTGTCAAATAAATGTGGATGTAGGCTTGATATGACTGCTCAATAAATGTTTCAATTTCAGTGAACAACAAACAAATCAAACGTGGTGTTGAACCTTCCAAAATATTGTCTGTAAAATGACAATTTTGACAGCCCTGATATATTTTAGCTGCTGTCGCTGCCACTGATAAGTCTCTCTTTGTGGTTGTACAGCTATTTGAGATGTGGGGAAATTTCAATGTATTTAGTATGTTTATGTTCCGTGTGTGTCTGCTTGAGTTGCTTTGCGTGAGTATTAATACTGCTGTGCGTCATTCCTAAGCAATCACACACTTTTTATTTTTTTGTCTTTCAGTATCTGTGACACAGCGTGAAAGAAAGCCTAATCCAGCCTGGATTGGTTTTTAACTGCCCCCACAAAGCAGCCATACTGGGCCATCTCATGCTAGTCAATGCGCTCTGTATGTCAGTCAGACGTAGCGTGACGCAGCTTAATTTGGACCGTATTGGTTTTTAACTTCCTACACAAAACAGATGGGTGTTGGGTTACATACAGCTCAATCAGTCAGATATAGACAGCATATTGGTGGGGGAGGGGACAGAGAGAGAGGTGGAGAGACAGACGGGTTCGGCAGGTGGTCCAGTGGGCAAGTGGGGAGATTAACCTGTAAAAGAGCGACGTGACCTGTCCTATCATCCTTGTGCAAACACCAAACTTCATCCTTACTGACTGACTGTGAGTAAGTGTGACTTAAAGGTAAATGCACTGGAGAGTGAAACTGTATATCAAATACAAAGACATGATTGTTCAATATAATACAGAACCCTGTGTACAGCTGTGTACAACCGTCACTAAACTGATGGTGAATGTTTCTGCCATTTTTTCGTCTTCATTCTCTTAATAAAATACTTAAAACTGAATGTATAAAATATTCATACATACAAATGGTAATGTGTAAAGGGGACCCTGTGGAGTCTTTGACCACTGATGAAACTATGGAGCAATTTTTTGACAAGTGGGTCATCATTTTTCTCTTGATGTATTCTCAAAGTATGTTTTCTCAAAGTTCTAAAAGATGTACTCTCAAAGTATTCTCCTTTAAATTGCTTGCACTAATAATACCATCGCACTACTGTACATTCAAACTGCACATTCTGCCCTTTCTTTATATACTTTCTGTATGTACACTGTAAATATCCATATATCATTCCATACCCTGTATATTTATATTCATATTTATGTTCTTTTACTGCTCATGCACTTATGGTTAGATGCTGTCTGCATTTCGTTGCCTACCTGTGACATGTGCAATGACAATAAAGTTAAATCTAATCTAATCTAATTTTGTTTGTATCTTGTGCTCTAGACCCAAAAATTTCTTTATAAATGTTCTAGAAGGAGGGAGAAAATGTCCTCCCAACCAACCCAGTCTGCGATGCCAGGGGTCGGCACACCCAGGTCCCTGCTTTTGCCTGCCGCTCAGCTTGCAATGCCTCCGACCCAAGATGGCCACCCCCCGCGGATGGTGGGTCCATAGGGCGGCAGTTCTGTGCTTGACCGAGCCCCATGGGTGGAGGCCCGGCCACCATGGCAGTTAGGCCTCAAGGATATACAGTGAATTACGGCGTCAAACAATTAATGTAAACATAACTGTGTTTGTTTGCAAGAAAACTCCACAGGGTACATTTAATTATTGTTTTTGAAGATGGTAACATCACAGTTGAAACACTGCTGCATTCATCACTGCAGATAACACGGCCCATTACCATGTGCAGTTTTAGACATAAAAAACCTTAACGAAATACTGCACTTCACTGTGCTTTAGATACATTTATAGGCTACAAGTTTATTTTTACATCAGAGGAGAGGAATTATTTACAAATCAGCTTTCCAAACTGTGGCATTCCATCTGAGCTTCTACCACCTCGTTGCTGTGTGTTTTAGTTGGCTGTAGAGTCTGCGGTCATCACTCTGATTGATCAATAGCCGAGCCGAGAGGTCAGTGAGTGCACTGGTCAGCAGTGTTGGATGAGACTGGTCCTCATGTCCGCCATTTATAAAGAAAACAAATGGGATTCAGACGTGATTCCGCAGAGTACATCTGGAGAACAGCTGTCCACACTCTGTGTGTCTGTGTGTGTCATCAGAAGTCCTCCACCCTGCCGTATACGCCTCCGCTCACAGACTGTGTGCACTCACGTACACTGGCAAACACATGTAGAAAGCATATATGCTAGAGCCCATCCAGGGACACACATGAGCAGGCAGCCGAAACATCCCTCTTTGAAGGGATGTATAGAGAAGGACGTAAGAAGTGTGTTAAGGTACTTTATTTATGACGTTTTCCTCCAAAAACATTAAACAAAATGACATCAACCTATGGCAACATAAATGTCAACTACGTTGTTGCAGTCTCATATTAAATGAATGGATTCCAACAGCTAGTGGCCAAAGTTACATGGCCAAACATCCACCCTAGCCACACACACACACACACACACACACACAGCTACAGTGAGCACACTCAGGGGCAGTGTGCTGTCATGGAGATATGTGTTTTATGGCATAACGCCCAAAACACATGTTTCTGATGGTCTAACACAGAGCTAATAATAATAATGATGGTCAGCTTGCTCAAAGCCAATGCTATGATTCATAACTCCTCCCAAAATATACTGTAATTACCTGTATGCAGACAGCCACACACACACACACACACACACACACACACTCTCATGTTTCTCCCTCTCTGTCTCTAAATCACAACATAATCTGTAATGGCTGAACCATTAGGGAGTGGAGAGACACATTCAGCAAGAGCTCGATAGCATCTGGTAATAGGACGCATGAGAGGCAGACAAGGAGAGATTAAAAAAAAAGTCTGTGTGACATGACAGAGAACAAGAGCAAAGTATTAGAGAGTGAGCGAGAGGGCAAGAGTGACTGACAGGAGAGAGAGAGAGTGTTTCAAGACGATTAACACTGCTGCGCTGTGTTTTAATAGTACGCTCCTATGGGTATTTTTAGTCAAACATTAGTGTAATGACAGAGTATTGAGAGAGTTTGCCTGCAAAAACCTAATCAGACTTGCATCGCTGCAGACAGGCCTGCTGAAAGATGTCCACGTCCACACACACACACACACACACACACACACACACACACGCACTGTGCTAAGATTACATTAACATGAGTCTGGGACAGGATGCAAGTTTAAGTGCAGAGTGATGTAAAAGGACAGTCGTATATTTTGTCTTTACCTTTCGTATCAATTTAATTTTTTTATAGTTTTATGGTCGGGGAGTAGTACAGTAGGTGAAACCAGAAATCTTGAAGCCAGAGTTCAGTTTGGAGGAACATCTGCATTGTTTAGTCACGGCAAGCATCAAATAAATTGGGACAGAAGGGGTGAACCACAATAGTATTTTAACTTTGGGGAAATTCAACTCATTTGGCGTGAAAAATAAATCTGTGTCCTTTTGGATTTCTCCATAAATCAAACTCTTAATGAAGACGGAGCGGAGGGGAGGCTGATGGCGGCTCTGGTCACAGCTGCAGCAAGTTAGAGGATCCCTCCATCAATAACACACACAGTCAAACTACCACAACGCACACCAACGCGCACACACACACACACACACACACAGACTCAGCTTTGTCCAGACGGCTCTATCAGTTTGTCAGGTCAGGCCATCGGTCGTAAAGTCACACATCTCCGTTTCCATTAGATGTCTGCTGCTTAGTGGGGTGGAGGTGGGTGGGGAGGGGAGCTCCACTTTAATAAGGAGGATTTAACGGGCCTCTGCCGGTAAACAACGGCCATGTGGAGCTCGTAGAGGAGCCGGGTCTGTAAACATGACACACCTACTGAATCAGATCTGGACGAAGATATAAAAACAGCTTTGATAAGGGCAGGCAGTAAACTGGGCAGGCGTGTGTCTGCGTGTACGTGTCAAGGAAGGGCAGCACTCGGTGTATTTAACAAGAACCAACATATTGATTTGATTACTTGACACAACAATAAAATTGTTCTTGTCACGGGAGAAAACAGTAAAATCCCTTCCTTTCATTTGTGACAGTTTTCAGTAATTTCAAAAACACACTGTTTGCAATAACTTCAGAAACACATGAGTGAGAAAATACAGACCCTTTTCTTCACCGCTGAAAAATGCACTTTTTAAGTCTGCTGACAGCAGAATGTTGTTGCAGCCTGTGGAGAGTTTTGGCAAGAACAAGCATTAATGTGTTGGTTTGAAACTAGTTTGATGCTATCGAACCAACGGACAATTTATTTCCGCTGATCAGAAGAAAGTGTTATCTCACGCTCTGGTTCATTTAATTTAAGAGATAAACAGGTATGTCAAGATGCGTTTCCACCCACCTGTTTTTATTAGCAATTTTTGATTTTCACATTAATATCCCTGAGTGGAAATGCTAACAAATATAAAAAAAATTATTAACACAGATGATTTTTAGGCAGGAAGCAGCAATAGAAAGCAATGCTATTTCAGAGATGCTTTTTTAAAGTGGCACTCCACATGAAGTTCAGTTTAGTCGTGATGAAGAGAGCCACTCAGCCTGTCTTGTATAGTGCTTTTGTGACTTTGCAGATAGCTTTGCAAAATTTTAAATATTACCCTGATGATGTGGAGGGGTGGCGTTTCAAAGGGTTAGGGTTAAACTAATTTCTAAAAAACAAGCTAGGGACAGGGGCTTTGGAAAAGTTGGCATTTACCTGGCAGGGTAAATGGAGAGATTTGAAGCATTCGCTGCATCATGGGAAATGTAGACTCTAGTGTTTTGGGAGCTTAACCCATTCAAAAGTCAGGTTTTGTCACCATCTGCTGCCTCAATTGAATTGAATCTCTGTCTCTGATGAGACTAATAACTTTCTGTAAGTGTAATACTTAATCACTGGAGTGCCCCTACAAAACTTAACAATGGGAATATAAATAGTAAAGAAATGCGGATCTTAATCTTTGAAATGCACCGCTCTCAAAAATATTTCTGCAATGCTAAAATGAATATATAGCAAATATCAACCAAGAGGAGACCACTGGCTCATGCCTCGTTTCATTACTTTTAACTTCCGTAACAGGCCAATGATAGTTTGTGACAGATGAGCAGAAGTAGGTAGAGGCAGGACCTTGACACTCTGATCTCTCCATCCCACTCCCTCTCTCTCTCTCTCTCAGATCAAAGTGAATCCAGCTGGTAGTGATCCTAACCTCCATGAGGCGGGACGCGACCCGCCGACCCTCCAACACACACCCAGTGGCCCGACAGCTAGACCTTCCTGCAAAATGCTGGAGGGTTTGTGGGTGTAAAAAGAGAGCGAGAGAGAGTTTGTGTATATGTCTGTGTGAGTGTGTGTGTTTGTCTAGCTGAACCCTCCGGTACCTATTCACCTTGAGGTCAGAGGTCAACAGAGCAATCAAAGCCAGCTTCCATCTGCTCCCCGCCTAGACACTTTCTGTATGTGCCTGTTTGTGTGTGTGTGTGTGTGTGTGTGTGTGTGTGTGTGTGTTTTCCCCCCTACAGCTATCCATTTCTAAGCGTTCCCATGACTCCGTGTGTGTGCCGGCGTGTTTCCCCCCTGCAGCCATAGTTGCCCTGTAGTCCACAGGAATCCCTCATCAAAGAGCAGAGAATGTTCGAGGTGTCTGGATCTTCAAAACATGCTGGCAACTTCTGAAGCAACCAACGGCGTTTGCAAAGTGATACTACGACTTATGGCTCTGAAACGTAGCCAAAAACACACCCTGTTATTCAACTTTCTACTTTTGTGTGTGTCTTTGTATTTGTTACTGATAGGCTGAGAAGTGTAGACATAGTATTGTCAAATCCATGGATTTGACTGTAAAAATAAAAGTGTGGGCTTCTGAACTCGGGCCAATGCTCGAGGTCTGAGGACACTGTGACTTCTGACTCCTATGAGAAGCCTCAAATCAGAGAAAAGGTTACATTTTGTGTTCATTTATTCATTCTCAATACCGCTTATCCAAAAGGGTCGCGGGGGGGCTGGAGCCAATCCCAGCTGACACTGGGCGAGAGGCAGGGGAACATTTCGTGTTCATTTATAGTTTATTTCCTTTTTTTTCTGATCACGTTAGAAACACTGAATCCTGACTTAAAACTGTATCTCGACATGTTGATTCCTTTTGTGTACTCCTGGCTATCCTGGACTCTAGTCTGGGGGCTAAATCTGATTTATTATTGTGTAGATTTTGACTGTAATCAGGGACCATAGAATCTACAATTTCCTTGCACTGTTACAGCTGCTTTTCATGGATTTGGTTGTTAGGCCCAATTTTTTAATAATAATAATAATTTTTTTCAGGCATTTTGCCTTTATTGGATAGTTAAAGCTGCAGGGAGAGACAGGAAAGACAGGACAGAGAGAGGGAATGACATGCAGCAAAGGGCCCAGGCAGGAACCTAAACCGGGCCTCTGCAGTAAGGACTTCTTCTACCAGGTGAGCTACCAGGATGCCCTTTAGGCCTTTAGTTTAACAACTTCCTCTGTCCTCGGTTTGTGGGGGGAAATGGTCACTCGCATATTGTCACACTCTCCCAGTGAAGAAGCGGGATTGTGGCTGTTCGTTGTCTTGCTCAAGGGGCACTGAAGGAATGGAGGAGTGTCACAGCAAGGTTTCAGTCAAAAACTGGAACTCAATTCAGGCAGCCATAGTATCATCTTACAAGGTGGAATTAAGTGTGAACGAAACCCAACATCATTGGGTGGTCTTTGAGGAAACACACGCAGATCATGAATACTCTGAAAAACTCACGGCAGTTGCCATAAAGCTGATAATGAGGTCCTCACAAGTACAATAAAACCACGTACATGCATACATGCTCACACACACACACACAAACCTTAGCAAAGTGCCCTAATACTTTCCTTAGGTGTTAAAGTGATATTCATGTTAAAACGCAGCACATATATTAACACCTCTACTCCTTTTACTTCACACATTATAGGTCTATAGCATGCCGTCACTCTGTGTGTGTGGAAATGTTCATCAGTGTTTGCTGCTGTAATATGTACATAGACAGATCTTCATTTTAGTGTGCGTTACACCCTAAAGCCAACATTTGCGTTCTGAGGGGAGGCAGCGTGTTTCTCTGCAGAGCCCATATGTTTCTCATTTTTCCATACACATTCATGAGGCATTTCTGCATTTTCAGAGAAAAAAAAATCTGAGAGAAAGAAGAAAGGGGGGACAAAGAGAAGAGAGATAAAAAGAAAGCGTGTATTCCCCGTAGAGATGTCAGATCAGAGAGCTGGCTTGTTTCACAACCAGCTGGGTTAGTGGGACTAATATCGAAGACCTCACAGAGTTTACCTCTCTCTGTATCTCGTTTTCTAGCTTGCATCTTCCCCCGCTACGGAAAATATATTCCTTTCACACACGGGAAGAAAATGTCTTGCATTTGCGTAAACACAGACGCGCACACACTCACTTGAAAACAGACCGCACACCAAAAGTTTGGGCAGCTAGCATGGCCCAAGGACATAGGACAGAAGAGATGAAAACTAAAACCATACGCAGGGAGGGCGAGAGAGAGAGAGGGATGAGCATAGAGGAAAGAGAGATCGAAAGCCGGAGAGAGGGGAAATGAGAGCATCTATTATGCAGCAAAATGTCCCAGCAGCCTTTTTACAAAAACCAACGTAAAGGAAACCTGTGATCGGCTTTGAATTGTTGAGTGTGTGTGACCATATTGTTCTATAAGTGTACATGCCTGTACAATATGCTGTACTGTGTGGGGGTTAGTGTGTGTGTGTATAAGGGCTAAAGGCAAAAAAACAGTGTGTCCCATTGGAAGTCAGTGGGTACATGCTGGTGACCATGTGCATGTTCATGTGTGGGTGTGTGTGTGTGTGTGTGTGCAGCAAAGAGAGCTGTCTCTGTTTTACACCCAACAGGCAACAAATCAGCCAGCAGCCACAGCTATACACTCTGTACCTACCCTGTACTACATTGATCTGGGTATGTGAATGCATGTGTTTGTGTGTGTGTGTGTGTGTGTGTGTGTGTGTGTGTGTGTGTGTGTGCGCGTGTGCGTGTGCGTGTGCGTGTGTGTGTGTGTGTGTGTGTGAGGGCCACAGAGGATCAGAGTGTGAACAAGCAGCAGCTGGTGAAAAGTGAAGGAATGACAAGGTGTTTAGAGAGAGATAAAGACAAACGTACTGAAGAGGAATGGGGAAGGAGAGATGGTAGATGGACGCATACACACAGAGAGAAACGGAAAGAAGAAGAGAGAGAGAGAGAGAGATTTTCAGATTTACGGTGGATAAAGTGAATGGATCGGGGAGCAACACAACGATAGAAAAGATGCAAGAAAGAAGCAAAGTGAGAAGAAGGTGAGAGAAGTGTGTACGGCGACAGGACATTTAGGAATGTAGGATGCGCCTGGAACATGCACACACACACACACACACACATTCACTCAAAAACATGAGTGAAATATTATACTGTGCCTGATGCCACCCAAGCACAAAAACACACAAAGGGAATTTCCTCATTTATAATAAGATGAGTGGAAAGCACACACACACGCACACGCGCACACACACATTCCTCTGCTAAACAATATGAACTTTCATGGATGAGTGGAATGTGTGTGTGTGTGTGTGCGCGCGCGTGCGCCTGTATCATATTCACATTCTCTTGTATGGAATGTTAAAAGAATCCAAAATATTTGTGTGTGTCTGCTTCTCCATCTGTGCTGATCTGTGTGTGTGTGTGTGTGTGGACATATTTGTGTGTTGCTATTCACTGGTTATTAATCTGTTTAGAAGGCAGAGAGCACAGTGCAAAACAATGTCTTTACAGTCATGATTATAAACAGAGCAGATTGAGCAACAACTTGTTTGTTCTAATATGTTGCACATTTACTCGACTGTGTGTGTGTGTGTGTGTGTGTGTGTGTGTGTGTGAGTAGATCCCTCTGTGATTTTCTTCACACATGTGTGTATATACGTGCAGCAGTAGCTTTTTAGATAACGCGCTTCAGTAATTGAGCCTGCCGCCCCAAGTTCAACTCTTTTAATTAAAGACACAATGAAACACAATGGTGGTAAGTGAGCAGCTCTTTTATTGCTCTCTCCATCTCTGTCCGTGATTCTTTATTGGTTAAGACACTGGATGAGTGTTGTTATCAAGCGGAAATTGTCCTGGGCATGAATGAATGCGCTAATATATTAAGTCTCCCTCACGCTTTCTACCCTCTCTCTCTCTCTCTCTCCCTCTCAACTAGATTGAGTGTGTGATGACAGCCGGCCGGTGTAATTACAGCAACGTTGTTAATCTGCTACAATATCGTGTCACAGTGAAAATGGATCTGTCTTCTTTGCCTACAGGGGCCCAGGAGTTATTAGAGCAAATAATACAGCGGTGGATATTATTTTTCCTGCTAAAGATGTGGATCTTGGAGGGTTAAAAGCTGGAAATGAGAATGTTCAGCTCATATTAGTATGTCCAGTGTTCTATTACCACCATTATGACGTGGGTCTTGTTTTCATACAGCAGTTTGATTACTATCAGTAGCCACACTGTACTCACCAAGTTAACTCACCAAGTCAGGGCAAAGAACATGACCAGTCAGATGCCTGCTAGTTGTTGTAAACATCCATCACCGTTTACAGACTCACTTACTGATTCAGCTTTGACCTAGCGTACAGTGTTACCATCAAATTCAGTGGCTTCGATAATCTTGCTAAACGGTTAGCTTGGCTACAACCTGTCTGTGTTGTAGCAATGTAGCGACGCCACCGCAGTCCGGATTTCAGCACAATGTTATCCTAAACAAGTCACATCTTCATGCTGATTGTAATTCTATAGTCACCTGTGACCATACATCCGCATGCTAAAGCAGTATTTAAAATCAGTTTCTGTCAACACTGAAAACATGCAAGCAAGAAGATATTATTGTATGATCAAAAGTTGACTTAAATTATACATGGTGATCACATTTGGAAACTTTTAATTCCACAGATTCCTGATATTTGGAATTGGGGGGGTGGTGGTAAAGAGGCCCTGGCTATGTTTTTAAATTGGTCTGATCCTGTTAAGACAAAGCCGACCGAGAGGCTTCCTGAATGACTCTGTTCATTATAATGGAGAAATAAAACAAGAGAGTAAGGCAGAAACAAATAGGTGTATATAAGGAAACACAGGAAGAAAGAACTGCTAGAGGAAGGAGGAATTTTAACTTCTCAGAGCAAACTGATTAAGCTAATTAAAATGTAATTACAAAGATATACAACCAAGACCTTCTGTGTGTGTGTGTGTGTGTGTGTGTGTGTGTGTGTGTGTGTGTGTGTGTGAGACTGCTGCATGTCTGAATGTCTAAGATACAACAAGCCCACCAGGTGCAAACCCTCTCTTAGACAAGTGAAGGAGGAGAAGAATGAAAAAGGCCAGAATAACCGTGAAATAAAAAAAGAAATAGAAAGCAGCGACAGAAAAGAACAAGAGAAGGGGACGCAGGGCCGGAAAGCAACATGACAGGGGTGAAAGTTTTCCAGTTGGGCCAGATGTCCCAGAGCGACGTCTGTTCTGGCCATTATGGAAGTATACCTGTCATTCTTTGTACATGCATGTGTGTGTCTGTGTGTGTGTGTGTGTGCTGTTGTTTGTTAATGTTAAGAATCTGTCTCCCTAAAAATGTCACTACCACGTCAGGCATTTTTATCAACTGGCTTCATCTCCCCTTCAATTCTTCCATCCCTAATTTCATCTTCTTATTAGCACCCAACATATTGCCACGAGAAACTCACTGAGCCGTGTGTTCTTTTAAACACCAAAACCTTTCCTGGTTTTCATGAGGACATCATATATTTCACTTCTCAGTTCTGGCATTTTCAAATGTATACTAACTGACTCGCAGGGGTGCTACGATTAAAGGTCAATAGCAGGTAACAAGTGGCAGTTGCCCTTTTTACATTCACGTGTCCGTGGTCTGGTGATATAATGGGGATGATGGTATTTGTCACCAAACAGTTTGCCAACAGTCAGCGTTTGCTTGAACCTTGCCTTTCAAACAGAGCCACAGAGCGATGCCATTAAGCATGCTTGCCTATGAAAAGTGAGAAGTAGCATAATGCCCCGTGCTGCGCTATGCTGCACCGAGTCATTTGTCATCCACTGACAAGCCATGCAACAGAAATGAGCCAGGGCCAACGTCAACAGCGTCTCGCTGAAGGGGGGGAAAGGAGGAAAAGTGAGATCTTACAAAAAGAAAAGCAGGAAAGAAGTGACAGAACAGAGAGGAGGGGAGGAAGGAAGGCGTGATCGGGGGAAAATATTTGAGAAAGGAAGCTTAGAAATGCCGATAAGAAAAAGAGAACAACTAAGAGTAAGGAAATATTAGAGGAAGGGAGGAAGGAAAAAGTGGTAGGAGAGCAAAGGAGAGACACAAACATGCGACAGAGTGATAAAGAGATGTGATTAAGGGGGACAAGAAAGAGGAGAGAATTATATCTTGGTGAAAGAGTCCCTAAATCCTCCTGTTGACTGACATTTCCTCTTCCTTTAAATACCTTCATCTGAATTGCTTTTGTCTGCCTATCTTGTGTGTGTGTGTGTGTGTGTGTGTGTGTGTGTGTGTGTACGTGCGCGTGCGCGTGTCTTTCGGTATTCTAAGGAGGCTTTGTGATGCCTTAGCTAGGTTAAGTCTTTCAGACCTGTATTAAATCCACTTGTTGAACACAATGATGTTACAAGTGGCTCCTTTGAATACGACAGTCACAAAATAGTGGGAAAAGGAAGGCTGAAATGATTCATCGTTCATTTTGAATCACTGTTCTTTCCTTCCTTCCACCCTTGTTTCTACACTTTGTTTCTTTTGTGTCTTTTTTTTTTCCTGCCACACACTGCTCCACATGTTCCTCGAGGCTGACAGGCCATTTAGCGCTGTGTTAAAATAAAAAATATAAACCTTAATATAAGCTTCATGTGACTTGACAATTGTTAGATTGCTGGTTTGTGTCTGTATCTTGATGTAGTTCATCTGAAATTGCAGGTTTTCACAACAGACGGCAGAGTAAACCTGACAGGAGATTTCCCAACCTGTCATAAGGACCGGGGAGAGCAAAGGAAGCAGAACAAAAAACACTGCACTGTACGTTTTGTTTCTGCCCCAACAAACTGTTTAAGGTCTACTTGCACCACAAGAAAGGCATCGGCCACCGAGCAGGAAACGACAAATACTGTGTGCTTTTACGTCCCTCTCCTCCTTTCTTATTCCTTTACTGACATGAAAATCATAATAATAATCAGAAAACGACAAGCATATTTGGAGTACACCAGAGACAAAGGTGTCTTTCTGGCCTATTAATCATTTTGCGAAAGCAAAATCAAATCAATTTATTGTGAAATTACATCCAAAACTAGACATTTAAAGCCATGGCTGATGAGGAAAGGATGAATCAAAAGTGACACATTGTTGAAGGTTGTTCGGTTCACAAACTGCTGATTTGAAAACTTTTCTGGCAACAGTTCCTCTTAAAGAGGCACCTAATGGATCAGACATAAGCTATTTAAAACAGTAGATTAAATGATGATGAACAGATTCCTACAGTATGAAAAGTAACTTGCAAAGTCAAAATAATGCCTTAAAATAAAAAAAACACAAAGACCTCCGCTGTCCTTCCTGGCAGTAGTACTGGCTGGCCCTGTCTTCCGGGAGGAGATAAAAGCAGTTTGGAAAGACAGATAGCTCAGTTGACCCAATGCGTCAGCCCCACTGGAGCTCCAATGGCCCAATCAAGCAATCATAAATTAGCTGCGGCAAGCTGTTATTAAAGCGTTCAAACATCCGCCCGGCAAAGGAATCTCACTCTGAGCCATGATTGGTGGGACTGCCCGGGGCGCCACAATAACGACGGGTCACAGCAGTGACAAGGATCTATGCTGAAGTTGACGACAGCTCAGACGAAAGGTCAGCGGTGAGGGAGAGACCACTCACACTCTACCTGCACAGCCAGGAAGTGTCTGTGTGGGTGTATGTGTGTCAACTGTCACATTCAGCCATTGTCATTAACTGAGAAGCTGATTTATGAACGGTTTAATTACAGGGCTCTGGATGCCGAGCCATTAGACTATAAGGTACAACATCCAACAGCAGCCCTCTACAGGCTACAATCTGTGTGTGTGCGTTCTTTAAATCAGGAAGTGCAGTAGACTAAAGTCGATTCTGTTTCCAATAACGGAAGAACTCCAGACTGCTCTGCTTTTCCTAATTAACTCTTTATTAAGTGGCATTACATTATGCAAATGGAGGGAAATGGAGCAACAATCCACTGCAAGTACTGGGACCACAGTAATCTGACTACTAGAATACAGAATTTGGAATGTAACTATTTATAACTGCAATCATTATATGGACAAACAGTCAAAATGCATGTTAGCTATTACATATTCTTATGATACAAAAAAACACTGACTCTTGAATTTATTTGTTTTTTACCAAACAGATTACATGGTATTTAATTTTGGAGAATGCATGTTGATGGGATTACAGTACTCTTTTTAAGATACAGTAATAAGCATTAAGAATTGAATCAGTTTTTCACCTTTACTAATAGGGTTTTCTACTTTCTTACAAAACCATATTCACTAATGATGCGTGTCTAACCTGCTGCACCTTGCACTTTGTGTTTGCTGTATCTGTATCCTTCATGCACATGAATCCCATTTACTTAAAAAGCTAATTCATCTTAGAATTGAGGCCGCAATATTCCCCATTATAGTGTTGTTTGCAAAATGTCTTTAAAATACAAAACATTTGGCATTTATTTCCTGTTATTTAAAACCCACAATTCATTCGGGAATCTACATTCACTTCCTTCCAGAGGACTTTCTCCTCAATGAAAATAATTCTTTGAGGAATCTTATGCAAGTTTCGCAATCCCAAACCCTTGCACCATAACCTCGGCTTCAGTCTGAGTCACTTGGACATGTTTGGTTCATCCTCTCCCAGCTAATTCCCTCAGCAAAGATTTGCACAACAGTTCAGCTGAAATCTGTGTTCCTGTATTGGCTTTCAAACGTGGCCCACCATCCAAAGGTAAGACCTTGACAGTCCTGGATTTGAGAGCAACAAATAATTTCTTATCCAATGGGAACAGGGCTGTCAGTAGTTGGATATGGATGTGAGCGTGGGAGTGTGTGTGTGTGTGTGTGTGTGTGTGTAAGGAAAGTCCCGGTGAGAGAAATTGACACCTATCACAGCAAACCTCATATGAGTGTTCTGGATGTGAGAGTAGTGTCCGCCTGCCAGATTCATCACCTTCAATCTCTGAATATCATGTAATGCATACCTAACGCCACTTTGTGAGCTGAATATTTATTTCCTGGCTGTCAAACCAGTTGGAGGCAGCCTGGAGGTTCAAAACTGAGCTCATGATTTGAAGGTCACTGGTTCAGATCCCTAGACTGGCTTAGCATCCTTCCCTTAACGCCTGTGAACAAGTGCCTAAGGAAGATATATGACCCCCCCCCAACTCATCCAATAACAAAGTTAAATGAAGTCCCACTGCTACTGATTCAGAAATACATTTATCTGATTTCTATATATCACCGCTGTGTGGGAGCTGCTAGTTAACAGATAATTAGCTATCTATATGCATACACTGTCTTTATGTCTTTATGTCGTAACTAAGGTGCAGGCTATGTAAAAAAAGTATGGTAAGAAAATGCATTTAAGGATTGACAAATTGAAATGAAAAAAATTCAGATGT
>JAVQJV010067945.1:0-19535 GCA_036024995.1 Gadopsis bispinosus
TAATACAAGCCTGCTTCAGATAAAGGCCTGGTACCTTCTGCAGTTCAGGAAAATAAAGGCGGCGGCTGCTATCTGAGGAAATACGGTAACACTGATAGAAATGATGGACGAAACTATGAAAATGAAACTGGGTTGAAACAAACCAGAGTCATCCTTTAAAGCCCACCTGAATTTCTTCACCAACTCCTCCTTTCTCTCCTTCTTAGATGTCCTTAAGAATGCTTCACAGCCCACAGCTCATGATTGATGACTCCCTGCAGATGCTCTTTCATCCTTTGCCATTTTATCGATTCATGGATAGAATCCCCCGGGGAGCAGAGTAAATCACCCAATTACATCCAGGATCCTCACTGATCTCTCTCTCCCTTCCCTGGAGAAGCAAGAAATGAAATACAAGCTTCACGCTATTGATGCGCTACAGTGGAGGGGTTAAATATTAAGCAATTATATTAATATTCATGCTCTTTGGATCCCTCAAGAGGATGTTTTCTGGCTCCCCTGAGCTCTCGGCGCTGTACTAGGAGCCGTCAGAGGAGGCCTGCAGGCTGAAGGAGAAGGATGGATTTTATCAGACGGAAAACTTTCTTTAACATGGGCATAAATAAAATGCCTTAAAACACAAAGAGAGTGCAGCAGTGAGTGTATTGATGTACAGTATATACGTATGTGTGTGTGAGTAGGACGATTGAGGTTTATGGTCAAATGTTTGGCCTCTAGGGGGCAGAAGAACTCCAAAACAAGCAGACAGACAGATGGCCCTTAGTTTTTATTCATTTGTTTTTGTTATAAGTGCATCATTAGCTGCAGCCCCACATGTTGGCTAGTTGCAGCAGTGAGGAACACAGATCATCCAGCATCATCCTGGACAACATACTGAGCTTTGTTCACCTCATTGCAGAAATCCATCCATCCATCCTCAAACTGTCAGTCACGCCCCCCAACCTCCTGCTTCTTCTAAAGTATTATTTAACCCATTGCTGCTGTATTTCACCACGCTCACCAATAGGCAACACATCTTCTGCCACCCACTCAGCCCATGCCCGAGATCCAAATCATGACCCAGGTTGTGAAAATGCACATAAAAAAATAGTGAATCCAACGATGTGCTGAGAATCCTCTAAATACAACCAAAGCAACATAAGGTTTTTATGCACACCCCAAGGTTGGTGACATAAAACCCCACGTTAAGAAAACTGACAGAGATAACATTGTGTTCAGAGACATGCAGGGACGTGCACAGTGAGATAATGGTGAGATATCCTTTTAGAATAATAGATGGGGAGCAGACATTTTAATCTCAGAGTACTCTGCAGTGCTTTTCCATTTCTGCGCTCCACTGTGGAGTATTTATAATGAAGCAACCCTGTGATCTCTCAACATAATTACTGAATTAGAGAGCAAGCGCAGACCAGAGAGAGCTGCTTCAAAAGTACCTTCAAAGAGCTTTCCCTGGAGGCAGCGGACAGACACGTGGCTTTCAGTGACAATTACCCGTCGCTGACTTAATTATTTACTTTGTTAGGAAAACACTTGTATTCAATTAGTGATGAAGAACAGTGGAAGCCCTCGGCAACACTTTGAGACACTCATTTTGACTCTGTCTTTGTTACAAGATGCTGACTGCTGTGACGTTTGTGGACTTCACATCCTCCAGATCGCCTGGCAGTCAAACAGCCAGGGAGGGCGCCGCTGGGTACTTTTTACACGCCGGGCTGCAACGCCAGGTCCCGTTCACGATGAATAGCAGCCTATCAGCTCTCGAGTCAGTATGTTCTTAATGGCCCAAACTTTGGTACTTTGCTGCTTTGAGCTAAATACTAACAGCAGCACGCCAACATGATGATGTTTAGGGGGTGTATTGTTTGGCATGTTTGCTAATTAGCACTAACCTCAAAGTACAGCTAAGGCTGATAAGAATTTGTTTAGTTCTGCAGGTATTTGGTCATAAAACAAAGTGTTGGACAAATTGAACTGTTGACCTGATGATGGCGCCAGACGGAACGTCAACGGATCACCAACGTTAGTACAATTCATCCTGACGAGCAGCATGAATGTGTGAACCAAATTTTCTGTCAGCAGCTACACTTACTATGTAACATCATTGCTTGGTTAACATTGTAGTTTTTAGCAGCCTTCAACAAACACCATTTCCCAGCAGCCCCAGACCGTCGCAGTTGAAACGTCGTGACGAGCTATATGACAGGATGACACGATGTAGACCTTTTCAGAGAGCGGAGATTAAAGCTCAAAGCTGGAAAGACCACATTAGAAGAGGATGCTGACGGCTGTCATATAGAAATATTACTGCCACCCAGAAAAGCTGTGTGGGTGCTGTAGTTCTTATAAATGAATGGTGGCGCTGTAGCAGAGAGACACTCAACCAGCTTTGAATATGGGCAGTAAACAGTAAAACTAATCCTCAATAAGAGCTTTTATTGACTTACAGAAGCTCGTGGAACAGGAAGTGACGCCAGAGTTTGGTGTCCTGTATTAGCATCCAGGCAGGAAGTTTCCCCATCGTGAGCAAAAAGCCGTCCAAACATTACTTTCGGCCACCGAGCACTTTTATTGCCACTAAGCTTGTTATCAGTAGTGTTGGTGGTGCACAGACCTCACCCGCACACCCACACCAAAACAGCCCACGTCAGGAAGGTGAATGTGTGAAATGGCTGGTGTTTGATGTAGCAGCCCATTACTCCACCAAATACAGCGATCTGGGAGACATAATTATTCAAAGCCCTGTCAAACACATGCAGCATGGAAAGCGGAACCTTTACAGCGGCTGTTGATTAAAATCCGCTCTGGTGATGGAGGAGGGAACAGGGCCCGGAGGAGCTGTCGACAGGCCTTCTGTTCGCACACTCGACACTGTTCACTTGTTTACCAGGGCTCACACAAATTCCTAATATTGTCATATTCAGAATAATAGTGTGACTGTAAACGCAGTCGCTGTGTTCTTCCTGACATCACCGGCTCAGCTTGGCTCGGGTGGTCACGCTTCGACTGTGATGTACGATCACAATGAAAGCGCATTTGCTATCATGCAGGGCGCAGCCTGTGTTCACGTTCATTTACATTTTTTAGTGAAGAGAAGCAAGATCTGTACGCCACCTTAACTTCACCTTCAGGAAACCCAAGTTGGAAAAGCACATATTAGGTTTCATCCTCCAAAGGAAATTATATCTAATATTTAAAACATTATGGAGGCCTTAATGCCACTGGCAGTGGTGGAGGAAGTATGTTTAAGAGGATAATTTAACGTCACAGGTGGTGGAAATGCTTTTCCGAGCTCAAGAGCCGATGCAGTGACAACATGACACCGTGACACACTTTCTCATCACACGCGTCTCAGACACGTGATGCCTGATGTAATCATCAAACTGCATATATTCAGATTATCTACGCGATTCTCATTATAATGTTACAAGTCCGTCATTTTCGGCCGTGAAGCCGCAGAAGCAGCCTGTGTACAGAGATCTGCTGTGCTCCCTCGGGTTATGAAGTGATATTATGGCTTTCCTTTCATCTCCACCAACACTGCTGCGAACACTGAGGCGCTTCAGCTGGACTCAAGTCATTTGGCGCCGGCCTTTCTTCTTCTCTGTGCTGCAGGTTTGGCTCTAATGGGGCGTCTGCATGAATACCACAAAGGTCTCCAGCGTCATCTGGAGCATACTAATGTTTGGCTTTGACTTCTGGAGGCACACCAAGTTATTTTTGTAAAATCACCCTCCCACAAGGAATACCAATGTTCCCCTTCCTGCCTTTGCTGGGGAAAGAATGTAAATGGGTTAACTGTTTTTCGTGCAACATGGATGCACAACGTGTCTTTGTTTTTGTGCTTTTGGGTTCCATTAGCTTACAGGTACAGCAGCACTTTTAGAGGCTTTGCTACGATTTTCATTAAGACAAGACAAACGTTACACCACCTGCCGTAACGCAGAGCCTGGCTGTGATGGGTGCAGAGGAGCATCGGGAGGAACGACACCCGTGGGAGAAAACTTTAATGAATTAATTACAAACCGATGTTTGTCTTTAAGTCTTCTGTCCAACGGAAACAACCGCATCCACTGCCAGAGTCAGCTCAGTGTGCAGGGAATGAGGCAGAGCTACAGTGGCCTACATACGCAGAGTCACCGGTCTACGACAAAACTGCACACACACACACACACACACACGATGAAGCTTGTTTGAATACAGCTGTCACATGTACTCAGTGTAGTTGTCCCTATGGCGTCTATTTCTGTCCTGTACCAGGTGTGGGAGAGCTGAGAACAATCTCCTCACATTCATTACCCTGGAAATGGTTTACACTCACACACACACACACACACACACACTCACTCATGCATCCATGCATATGACCCCACACTCTTTGCCCAGTTTTATCACCTGAGGTCTTTCACATTATGTCAGTTGATCGTGTCCTTTCACGCCATGCCGATTATTGCCACCAGTAGTAGTTTTAGTCCATAAAACGTCAAAGAACTGTGAAAAGATGCTCATCGCAGCTTCCCTACACTCTGCGTCACCTTAAACGGACACGGAGACAGAGTTTCCAGAATAAACTACAAATATTGTAATAACATCAGTCATGTTGTGGGGGGGGGGGGGGTGGGAGTCACAATATTACAGGGAAGAAAAGACAGAATATATCAAAATAAATAGTCTCTTAAGGCATCTGAAGGCTACTTCTACACTTATATTACTGTGAAGGTAACCAGAGGCAGTGGAGACGCTTGCTAGCACTAGTGTTAGCTTGGCTACCCCCCCCCCCAGTCACATGACCCTCGCCCTTCACATGGTAGCAGTGCTGCTGGGTTTCATTTACACCTGCGTTAACACGTGTTTTCTTGATCCAGATAAGATTTCCAGATAAAGATCACATGTTAAGACCGGGTGGAAAATACGACTTTGATACTCAAAAGTTAGATTTCCAGAGGAGTACAACTTCAAACGCGGTTTTCTTTTGTATCGTTTGCTTGCTGTTTGCTCTTTATTTGACAGATAGAGTAGAGAGGACTCAGCCTTCATGTGTGGTTCGCGCACACTACCAGGTGAGCCACCGGGGGCGCCCCAAACTTCAGCTCGTTTCCTGGCCGTGTACTGTTCAGAAATAGACTCGCGTGGCATGTTCTCGGCCTTTTAATATTTAATCACTCCACTTAGCTAGACGAGCATCTATTATTCACAAAGAGGTGGTCACAATTAAGGCCCCTGCCAATCAGCGGAGCCCGGAGGGCCCCCGGGCGTCTCTAGGAATCTGCTCGCAGACTGCAGAGACGCGATGCGAAGAGGGGATCCGTGAGAACGGGAGACGTCCACGCACCTGCTAGCTGAGGACGGAGACTTGTTAAGAGATATGGCGTCTCTGTGCAGGAAGCATACGGAAGCGGACCGAAGCAGGACCGTCCTGCAGCCTCCCAGAGGATCAGGGATTCAAACTAACTGCTGAGCTGACCTTCAGCAGGACAATGAATCCACCGCTACCTCTAGATTTGTTCCAGGTCGTTCATCACCTTCCTTATTATTCCTCTTACTCCTCTGTGCCGCGGAGCTCCATTGTTGTAGTGAAGAAATGAGCGCTGGAACTTTAGTTTTGTGTTTGTGCAGCGAGGCGGTCTGCATCAGCCTGTCTCACCTCTGCTGTCTAGTGTTTGTGACGTCGTTTGTTTTTAAGGTCTGTAGTGTCTCGTGTTTTACTGTTTTGTTCCGTTTCACTGGTCTGATGGGCTTATCTTTAACAATGTTCTTATTGTGCAGCACTTTGGGACCTTGCTATGTGAAAGGTGCCGTACTAAACAAAGTTTTGCTCGCAAACATCCATTTTGCGTGGGCAGCAGAGCACAAGTCTGCCAGCACAGCTACTTACATCCCATCCTGCTGAGAGTCTGTAGGCTGCTGCTGCTGTCCACCTGCTGCCATTTCATCAAGTAGTGGAATTAAGTGAGTTGTAGCTTAAAATAGAGGAAACGCCTGGAAATATGACACGATTAAAATAGCGCTCTTAGCCGAGTAGTATTACAAACATTGTATATTGGCCTGAATCAGACAATCTAAGCTGTGGGGGGGGGGGCAGAAATAGCTCCTGCATCACTTTCCTTGGTTAGGTTTCTGTGGTTGCTATGGTCACACGGCGAGCCCCACATTGGAAGTAATAGAGACGGTGTGGTGGACGTCTGTCGGTTGTTTGTCCTACTGGAGAATCAGCTGCTCACGAGCTCCACATCAGATCCGGCTGCAACACTTAGTCGATTAATCAATGAGTTAGATCGTCAGGAAGCTAATCGGCTAATCCTTCAAGTTATTTTTCAAGGATTAGTTACAGAAAGCTGATAGTTGCATTATATTAAATGCGTTTAATTGATTATTTGAAGAAAACATGAAAGCAGATTAAGCTATAACAAAAGAATCATTACATGCAGTGCAAATGAAGAATCCTTTTCTTCTGTGAACATCGCAGGCTGATGTAGAGGAGTGGGGAAAGAGGTGGAAGGTCTCCTTTAACATCTGCCCCCCCCACCCCGAAACCGGCACATCGAAATCCTATTTGCAGCATTTTTGATTTTGTCTACTTGAGTCTCCACCTGCTCTGCCTCCTCGAGAGGGAGGAGAAAGATGGCGATGAGAAAATGTGCCCACTCAACCCCTCCGGGGGCACAGACTGGGATGAAGTGAGAGAAGGAAAACAGGGAAGTGACTGCAAAAGGGAAGTTGGAGGGGACAGAGGAAGAGGAGACTGCAGGCTATTCTCACATTAACTTGACCAAAACCTGCAGTCGTTAGGACAGAAACAGAATCAGAGCACACTCCTCATTGTGTCTCGTAGAGAGCTGAGGTCACGTCTGTAGGAACACAAACGATTTTGCACGAGTCGTTGACGGTATAAAAAGTATTCCGATTTCATTCGAATGTGCCAGATGCCAGCAGAGGGTTGGACACCTCCAACGTCTGTTTCACAACAACAGCTTTTCCTGGAGAGCAAACATCTGGAGCCAGCTGCAGCAGCTTAGCTTCGTTATCACTATCACAAGATTCACACGTCACTCAGCTGAGAAGGAGTAAGAGATTAGATGTTGCTATATATATATATATATATGAAGAATATATGCGAACCAACTGACAAAGCTAATGCTAGCTTGACCGGCTTATGGATGTGAATACGAGGTGACGTTGAACGTGTTCCGGCAAAATGCTGCGCAATTATGATGTAAACTGTGAAGACTTTCAATTAGTTATCACACAGTAACACAATATACCTCAAATCACAAAACACAATGGCATCATATTAAACTAAATGACTAAATAAGGTTGTCAGGTTGTCTAAGTGACATTAACGTGTAATAAGTAACACTGTACCTACATTAACAAAGGATTGTCAGTAAATTTCAATATAGCGTTTGAGCCCTCGAACTTACTTTTGGAGATTATTTTATAACCAGTGATGCTACAGCGACTTCCTGTTTACACAGCTGATATCTTGTGAGTGGACGAAGCCACAGTCCTTACTAGCTAAGGCCTTCCTTAAAGCTGGAGTGCAGGACGTTTGTCTCCCCCTTCTGGCAGTGAGAGTAATTACACAAGCATCTGCCTACAGGGGAGCTCGCTCAAACTCCCACGGCTCCAAGACAATAATCCATTTTTATATTTCAGCAGAGTAAATGTACACAGGCTTCTCCAAATATTTTACAAACACCAGCCTGTCCAGGAGCAGCAAGGCCACATCCTGTCTGCCCTCAGTCCCTGCTCTTCTTCCAGCTCTCCGACCAGTTAAAGCTACACCAATGGTTGTGCCTGTTTGCTTTTTTGACAGTAATCAACACATATACACATATATATATATAATTACAACCATAAAAACTTTCATTGTGCTTTAGTTACCATTTTCTATTGCCAATAAGTTCCATATGAAGGTAATTTTAAGGAGGAAGGCTCCAGAAGCTACAGTGCAAATCATGCTGGACTTTGTCACGGGCATCTCCACCTGCACCTTGGTTTCTTTGGTTTGGTTTCCACAAATGGAGCGACGCCTGCGAGCTACTTCAGGCAGCCAACCCGAGCTGCGCTGCCTCACTCTCCACAGCCATCTACGATACGCACCCTCCCGATTAGCATCCATCTAAACTGCAACATTTCCAGTGCCACCGCTGCCCTGCGTCAGTCTCTCCGCCTGTTCTTTCAGCCCCACCACTGCCCCGGCATCCACCTGCAGGTTTGAGACATTTGCTCGTCACTCCCCAATATCTCATGTAAACATGTCTGCTGGGAGTGATGATGTCTTGACGACAAACTCATGACAGTGTTCTGCTGCCATAGTAAACATTTTAAACGTGAGTTGTGTGACTGAAATGGAGCGACGCCTTTCGAAGCTACTTCAGGCAGCCAGCTCGAGCTGCGTTGCTACACATTTAGGCGGTTTATTTAAACTCAGTCTCTCCCTCTGCCTGCCACTGCTGCCTGCATCTGCATCGCCGCCTGTTCTTTCAGGTTTAAGCTATTTGCTCGTCACTCCCCAATAGTGCTCACACAGCATCGCTTGTCGGCGTGGAAACGTACACCTCTACACCTGTAAGGAATATTTTCAGCATTTATTAACTCGTGGGAAATAATCAGTTTCATATTTGTCACAAAAAAAGATAAAAGTAATTTCCAGATAATGGCCCTAAATCCAATATGTAACTTTGTCTTCACTGTAATCTAAGATCCACATCCCGTCTGTTTAAATATGTAAACGCTGCAGTTTGATATGTGCACACATGCATGAGTTACTGCATGCATCAGCTGACTCGAAGCGTTTTCTGCTCTGCTATATTGTGAGAGATGTACTAAACCGATACAAGACGAGTTTATGGAGTCTGGGCACTGATCCACAACAACACAGCAGAGCAGATATCTGACAGCAGGGAGCCAAACAGGCGTCACGTTCACCGCCAAGCACACGGAAAACACTCAGATCCAACATTCGCACTGCTGAGAGGAACCTGGGAGCTGCTGGGAGAACTACACCGGTTCCCACTCATCTTTTTCCTAAACGTCCCCTTTTAAACTCCCCTCTCTTCCCAAGCCAGGAGTTCATCCTCCTCCTCACTTAAGGAAGACACGTTACATGGGAATGCTCTTGGCTGCCCAGAGGTCGTCCCGTCTGTGACCCCGACGATCTGCGTGCTACTCTGTGATCGAAACCATCGAGCAGCAGGTCGTTCTCATGATCTCACAGCTGTCCAGTGTTTCCACACACTGTTCCAAATGTTGGATTTAAATGTTGGTTTCATCCCCAGGCAAAAAAATAAATAAAGTATCACCTGACTGACATTTAGAAGCCTGAGGTCAGGTCAGGTAACCGTGCAGGACTTCTGTCTGACTGAACAGCTGTACTGGCCAAAAAAAAACCCCAAAACATCACATCATCATTGAGGTAGAAAGTGACTGAGAGGAAGTGCTGAGCATCACAATAGCACAGCACTGTGGGGGGAAGCACAGAGCACACCACCAGACAGAAAATCACATTTGTATTTTTTTTTTTTTTCTGAAAACGCAATTTAATCAACTCACCTCCGGTTCCGGCGAGACGGCTGCTCCGCCAGGCTGAGGGGATGTGAGCCCTCAGCGTGCCGCCGAGCTCCACACTGTCATCGTGGGCAGAATGAGGGGAGGCGTTTCTGTCTGAGACTTTCAAAATAAAACACTACTTAACAAGCCCAGTCATTAGTAGGCATAGGTACTGTACCTGCGGTGCAACTGCTGCTGTATATTTCTAGTCCACTACAATTCAGAGGCAAATACTGCACTTTTTACTCCACCACATTTATGTCATACATTTAGTTCCTTTGCAGATCCAGATCAATAATGTCATGGTGTATGTGGGGTCTGTGTCCTGTCTCTCTCTCCATCTACCTGTGTCTACCAGGAGGGGCGGGTCCACCACCCTCAATCAGTCCACACACCTGCATCTCCTCTCTGCGTTAGATCCACAGTGCTTCTACCTCAGACTGCCAGCAACTCTTCGTCAGATCTTTGCTTCTGTCCAGCCTGAGCGTGATCTAATCCAGTCCCGGGATTCCTTAGTCACTGTCACCCTGCCTTCCTGTTCCTCATCGACCCCGGCGACTTCCATCTACCTGTCGTGGCTTTCCCCCCGTTTCTGGAATTACATCTCAGCTCCTGGTGGATAAATAAATCCTGTGTCACCTGTTAACCTTCCTGTGTCGTGTCTGCTCTTGGGTCCCATCTAACCATGTCACAAATAATCCAAAATACTGTGTAATCAACATGTAAATTATCATGCGATATTATAGATAAAGGTTTATTGATCCCTGGGGGGAATTCACAAGCTACCCAGCAGATATGTGGAATATTATATCATTAAATAAGGTGTACTTGAAAACAGGCGTCTGTTCCTTTCTGTATCTGTGCATGTGTGTGCGCAGGCTTTTGACAGGTTTACTGCGTGGTACCGTGGACGTATAAAGAGAACTGGATGCAGCGGCGGAGGCGGGGCACCGTTCATTCCTATGAAAGCTGCTCATCGGCACACAAAGCCAAAAAGTTCCCAGCCGCTAGCCTATATGAGCGGCTATATAATTCTGGATTCAGCCGTTTATGCATTATACAACTTTTAGGACGCCATGATTTAAATTAGGGATATTTAAATGTTCGTACTCCCTTGTTGTTGTACCTCAAAATAAAAATGATCCTCTGATTTACAGACGTCTCTTTCAAAATGTCAGTCTGTGGGAGAAGTCTCTTTGGGCCGTGTGCACCACGTGACCCAGAAGTTGTAATTACACAGTTTGGCCACTATGTCTAATTGGCTTCAAAGCCCGGCGCACTTCCTGCGTTTGATGGTTTGTACACAAGGTTTCACAAAAGAAACACACTCCCTATACACAAGGAAAGAGCTTCTGACCAATCAGTGTCTTTGGATTCACTACACATGGATATTCTCTTCATGTGGACAGCAGGAGCTGGGATCAAACCACCAACCCTGGGGTTAATTGACAACCGCATTATCCTCTCAGCCACAGCCGCCAGACATTCTTGCAGACATTTTGCCCAGATAGCTGCACCTAAATTAGCTTAGAACGCTATCTTAATATTTCATTTTCAAGATTAATAATCACAGTGAAACAACAGTGAATGCAGGCTTTGTAGCTCTCGGCTGGCTAGCTGCAGCACGGATTACAGACGTTACAACGCTGCTACTGCCATCTACTGGCAAGAACTGAAATCACACAACGGCTGCGTTAAGTGAGAACCAGTGAGCTTTTCAGTGACTTAAAATTGCTGAAACAGACATTTTCACAGCAGACATTTTGACATGTTAAAGCAGGAAACAGGAACAGGAACATTAATGATGGTTGCACTGCATTTAGGAGAACCAAGGAGATGTGCTTTTACCTCCTGCTCACTGAGGACACCACGGCCAGGTCACCAGTATTCTGCATGTATTTGGGAGTTTAAATGAGAAGTTTACCTGTAACACAGTTTACACATGCTGTGTTTTTGGTTGATTTTGATAGCTTTAGGACTGATTCTTTTTAAATATGATTATTAATATGAGTTGGACAATTAAATCACGCAAAACACTAAGTTGAATTTCTGCACACGGTCAGCACTGAGTGCAATAGAAATACAACGTTTTGGTTGTTGTCCTTCGTCAGGCATCCACCATTACATCATCATTATGTGCTATAATACTGATTCCTGTATCTTTTTACTTTGGGCTGTTAGAGTTTACTACTTTGAGACCAACGCAAGCATTGGCATTTATATTCCTGACAGCGTGGAGGATGCTCCGTTTAGACCTTTGTGATGGGAAATAAAGTTTACATAAGATTTAATTCAGAATAAATAATGTGAAATTCAAGAAATTTAAAGTTAGAGACTTTGTTTTAATAATGTAATCCCTATAATAAGGCTGTATAATAGGCTGTCATTTCCGGTGCAACAATGAGCCGAAGCATTTTGAGTCATGTGACAGAGCTGCCTTAATTGAATACATAATCGCAGAGTTTTGGGCTTCAGTCTGTCTGCAGAAACCAGAGGACGGACACAGACCTGTTGATAATCTCCAAATCTCGCTGCAGCTTAATCGGAATAAAAATATTTAAAGGTCAAGGGTGGAACTGTTTCCTATAACCGGTTTCTCTTTACAGTTAACATTCGTGCCTTCATATTAAATCCTCCTACGACACCCACCTGTAAAGAAAGCAACATTCCTGACAGCAGGTTTTCCTCCCAGGTGGCCCCACTGAAAGAAATTGAAAGAAAGATGGCAGTGAAGCCAGTGGCGCCATCGACCCCACCTGTCTCCACGCTGGGATTGTAGGGAAGGTTCTCTGAGTGGAAAAACGCGGGGGGGGCTGCTGTCTGTATGGTGGACGTCCCTGTCTTTCTTTCGTGGACTGTGTGGACAGTCAGAATGCTGTTTATGTGTTTGTGCTGGAAAGGAGTGGCGGCGTTGCCTCGCTCTCCTCTTCTTCTGCTGTAATTGCCCAAATAAGATAGACGCTGTCCGCTGCTGCCGAGAGATAGCTCTATATTGTTTTCGTTTGAGGTATAAATCTGTATTCTCCTCCTCCTCTTCCTCGCTTTAACCTCTTTAGATAGTCTGATGTCTTCTTTATCTTCAGTAATACAGTCAGGGAGGCCTGAGTGAGTCCACGTCAGCCGCAGAGAGGCTGGAGAAGCACACTCTTTGAAAAAGGTACAATTACAGGATTTATATATGAATATACACTGTGTATGAAATTCTGCAGGTTTTATACCTTCATTTCTGTGTGTGTATAATGCCACATATTATAATAATAATAATAATTTTATTATATAGCACCTTTAAAAACTGCGTTTACAAAGTGCTTGGACAATCAAAGCAAAGAGCACCACAAACAACACATAAAACTGAGTAAAAACAATATAAAATAATATAAAAATTGCTTGAAAACATGAAAGCAAGTCAAAAGATTAAGATCAAAAGCAAAATTCAAAAGATAACAGTCAAAATCAAAGATTTAAAAAATGAAGTTGATAAAAGATGATGTAAAACAATATAAAACAATATAAAAATGACATCTCAGGAAAGCAAGCAAGCAATATTGTACATTTGACACATTCGCAGTCAAATCTCCTAAACATTCAAGCTCATGTTCAACTCATTTGCATTAGAAAATTGCAGAAGCCAACCAGAATGCTGTTTTTATCAACATAATGAGGGTCTGTTTCTGCACAACCATCTGCCGTCATATCGTTTGCTGCCATGTCTGTTGGCAGCAGTGGGGGGTAAGGTGCCTCAGCGGTGGTAATCTTTCACCTTCCACCAACCAGATTCATCCAGCGATCGAACTGGCAGCCAGCACGAGCGGTTAAATTGGTTTTCCTGCAAAACAGAGCCTGTTGTCAGGGATTCCATCTCATTCCAAAATACCACGTGCGTTTAGTGAAACGGTTAGAATCCCACTGCCGAATTTTGTTTCCATCATTCTTTTCTGGTAAAGCCTTTTTTTGTTTTTTGTTGCCATTGTGGCAAAACTTAAAATAAACCTACAAAAGGAGCTGGAAAGCTATGACATGTGACATCACGACTGACAACTGTGAGCGTGCTTGCGATTGGTCCGGGGCGGGTGGTGTTGTGTGGGGGCGAGCCCGAAATGATGTCACCAGCGCAAAATGGCAGCGCCAGTAATCGGGATATTTTGGCTTCACTTTTGTGCAGCGGGCGGAAGTGGAGGCGCGTCGGCGATCTTTATATGCAGACTGTGGTCGCAGCTCAGCAGACGAGCTGCTTCCCTTGGTCGACTCGTGTTCTCGACTCGCTGAAGGACATAAAACATACAAATAGAAATGAAACAAACCGTAAAGTAACAGGGCTTCAGGCAAAGAAGCGTTATCTTTAAAGCGGGCTGCTGATATCGTCGCCCTCCAGCTGACCGACCGTTGTGATGGATGGATGACTCACGGAGCTGCTGTGTGCGTCCTCGTGGCGGCTTGTAGTTTTCTATCTTTTAGCAATCAGCTGGCTGGACAAACAGTGCAGCAGCTGTGCTCGCCTTTTAACGCCCCCCCAACTCCGACACACGCTCAGGGCCGGCTCGCCGTTAGCATCCCTGCTACCGACGAAGACCATAAAGATATAAGACATTTTATGATCCCGCAGCACAAACCGACTAATATTTCTCTGAGAGTGTTATTGGATGGTATCGATGACCTTGCCAGCTGCAGAGATTTCGGGCTTTCAAAACTCGCTTTCTGGCCCTCGGACATTGTTTTTGGAACAACGCCCCGTGTTGCAAACACGCTTCAGCTCCAAAACGATAAAGAGCCTAATTTATCATCCAGGTGTGAGCAAATGCCAAAGCATCCCCGGTGATCAGCCCGCTGACAGGTTAGTTTTAGGCTGACAGGACCGCCACCAGCTGGGAGCAGCTTAGTTTATATTATTTATATGCTTTTATATGTCCATCAAAGTGCAGCCGCTCTACAAGCGTAGTACATCTTTCATTAGCTAAGGAGCCCAACAAACCTGAGGCTGGCGAAAAAAAGTCAACATCACCCAGATGAAGCGGTGGTCTGACAAGAATTGGGACTATTATTATTATGCAGACATCTTTAAAGAATGATCACAGGAAGAGCAAAATTTGAGGTTGGATGACGACGAAGGACTCAAAAAATGTTTGTGGATACACATGACGTGTTTTGGTGTCTGCAGGAAAACTCCACGGGTTACCTTTGATGTCTCGTTGCTGATCCATAAAGCATCATAAATATAGCTACAGTTAATAAATCTTCTTAGCAGGTAAAGGTATTAGCAAAAAGGGAGCTCACATTTCCCAAAAAAAAAATTTCCTCTTGATTAAAGTATTGTTAAGAATCAGAATTTTATGGAAATGAAGAGCTGTAAAGATTATGCAGGACGTGCAAGAAGTGAGTGCAACTAAAACACGACTGAGATCACAGACGTGTAGGTCTTCACAGGTCGACTCTCGCGTTGCACCGGGTCTCTTCTGTTGGAAAATGAGTGTTCAGGTCCAGGTTTGGGTTGGTTTTTTTATGGTTTTTTATCATCTATCATTATGTAGTGCTATATACGTTTTTAAACCGCCCCTCCAAACAATCTATACGCAATCTATTATGAGACAGGCACAGAAAATACTGCCTGATCCAGCACACACTCTCTGCTCGAAGGTTCAGGCTCCACCGGACCAGGCTGGACCTGAATGTGCAAACTGCTGCATGGAAGCTACAGTATGTGCTGTTGGGATGTTGCCCTTTTCTTTTGCTGTGCACTATGAATGATTTTATCTTGCGTTGACCTTCGGGACGGAGTTTGTCTGCAGGGGCATTAAAAGTATGCTATCTTGGCACTGAACATCAGCACTGGGCACAAACCGTGCGCCGCTGAAGGGTCCAATATGACCGTACGTCCACATGAAAACCTGAAAGCTGACTGATGTTTCCTGGTTTTACAGTGGAATGGGATGTGTGCACTGTGATCGCTCTGTAAACCTTCATTATTGAGAGTGACTGTGCAAATACTTTCCATTTTTAAGCAATAGTGCGTCTAGTGGCAGATCACAGAGCTTCTGTCAGTCATCAACCAGCCGTCGGCCTCGTCTTTGTTGTCCCCCCCCCGCTGACACGGCGCGCTGTCTCACATCCGTCTGCAGCTAAACAATGTTTCGGTTCTAAAATCAACGGAATGAATCTGACGGTTCTGTTGCAATTTAGCTTTCAGCCTCACGCAGAAAGACTTTGTTGTCGGCTTGTTTGTTGTTCACTTTGGAGGTATTTCAGCGGTTTGCATCAGAGGTTTGAACGTTTCTGCAAAGTTCATTTTAAAAAAATCTTTATTTAGGTTATCATCTCCGGCGTTACACACACACGCACGTTGGTGTCAAGCTGTCAATCAAATGGCATGTGTGTGGTTATGGTGACACGGGAGGAGGGGGGTTTAGGCCTGGAAGGGTCTCATTAAGATAAAAGCGGATTGAATCCTCAAAGGATGCATCTCAGTTCTCTGTTTCCAACCCTTCCGCCTTTCTCTTTGCATCACAGTCGGCCGCCTCCATGTAGCGCGAGGACCAATGAGATGTCTTTTCCTCTCAGGTGTCACCTGAAGCGACGTCAGCTTCTGATGGCGACAGCACGCCTGGATGCGGTGGAAGGAGCGTTCAGATCTTTTACTTAAAAATAAATAAAAATACGTCCTGCGTTCCCTACACTGCTTAAGTAAGAGTGTCAGCAAAATGTACTTGAAGTGTAAAAGTGAAAGTCATTCATTCATTACGCTCAAAATGGGGCTGTGAGAGATACCGTTTTAAATGTTGTATTATATTATTGATGCATTAACATGCAGGCAGCGTTTAACTATTGTAGCAGACTGATGTAGAGTTAATTTTACTCATTTTAAATATATTGCCAGGCGGTTTATTTTACTGCATAACAATGCACTGTATCGTGTGGCATCATTATGGGGTTTTTAAAATCCTAATCTGCAAAGACTCTACAGCTGTCAGATACATGTAGTGCAGCAAGGAGAACAAAATTTACCTCGGAAATATAGTGGACTCGAAGCAGGCCTATAAAGTAGCATGATATGGAAATACTCATGTAAATTACAAGTAGCTCAAAAGTGTACTTGTTGCTTTACGTTTCCTGATTTCAGCCGAGTGTGGGCTCAGCTATATTTGCTTCCTTTAAATCTCCCCTTAAGTTACCTTCCCAGCGTGAGGGCGGATGGTCGCAAAAGGAAAAATCTGGTAATGTTCTTCGACAACTCCATAAATTCAGACCAAAAGCAACTGAACAAATGTGACTGAGCTGCATGTAAGTGGAGCTCTGAAGTTCCTGCCAGCGAGGCAGCCAGCAATCAGCCATCACACACGCACACACAGAGAAATGGTTGGCTGCCATTCATAAGTCACAGTGTAATTCTGGCCTGCTGGCTGGCTGCTTTTAGATGAATGTTTCCACCCGGAGAGTAAACAAGATTGTGAAACTGTGTTAATATTACCCAGCTGGGTGAAACTGAAACCAATCATTCATTTATTTTCTCTCTTCCTGTGTCATCGCGCTGCGAAAGGGAAACGTCGCTGCTGCTGCTGCTCAACAGACGCTTTCTGAGGAACAGGAGACATTTTAATGCAAGACTACGTGCCCGCGCGTTCACGACGAGGCTGCAGAGCTCGACACCAGGGAACAAGCCAGATGGACGCATTCAAAATGATTCAAATGTAAAGTTTACAGACTGCCCTCCCTTAAAGGGACCTGAGACCACGTTGTCCAGGACTTCTAGTGGTGGTGAATTATTTCCCGAATGGGGTTACGGGCACCAACTGTTCCTCCAAAGACCCCCAGCAGCAGCAACATGAGGGGGCAGCGGGAGTCCTGGAGTCCAGAGTGGGAGCCACCTACTGTTCGAGACAGAACTCCCATAAAAGGAGAAGAGGTAGGACGAGGAGACAGCAGCGCAAAAGCAAAACCTCAGGACCTTCCGTCACATGACACCCTCTGACTAAATGTTAAAGGATGTCTGCAAATGTGTCTGGGTGCAAGAGCGTCTTCCTGCTGTTTTTCATTCAGGAAGCTCAAATAGCAGCAAATTAGATGTAGCTGGTGTCGCTTCATGGCCAAGATCCAAAACAAAAAAACAGCTGGACAGGGCAATAACGGCAGCCTAAATTCTGATCCAGACCATCATCCAGGGCCGAGTCCCTCCCGGCGGACGTCTCAATTCCTGAATGTGGCTTTTTTTAAGGTTCCACAAAATGACCTAAGTAGATAACATCTGCAGCAGACAGACACAGTCGAATCCATCCCTCACAGCTGTCTCGTGCGTTTGGCTTTGGAAAGTCTTTGAACACTACAGGCAGCGATTGGACAATCCCCGTTTGTGGGAGGGGTTTAGCAAACAGCCAGAGACAAACAGGAAACCCACGTTTGAGAACTTCCAAAACGCTGACTCCAGCGTGATTCTGTGGCCTCTCTGGTTAAACTAATACTGAAGCGGTCAAACCAAACAGGTCCCTCCCTGCGCGGGTGAAACACTTACAGACATCACCGCCGCGTCTCGTCGCATTTCGATGCAGATCGATGAGCCAAATGGCTGACGGGGCAGAAACTGGGCCCGGCAGGACTCTCACTCAATCGCTCTGATCAAACAATTAGTGGAAACATTTAAGTGTGACCACGCAGGCGTCCTCAGCATTGACCGCTATGGATTTCACTAATGTGGTTTCTGTAAAGCTGGCGGTGACGGAGCCACTTCCAAGGTCTCTGTGCTCATTATGGATGCTAGTCATCGATTGTGGTAAACAATAGACTAACGGTAGATAATTGAGCAGCGAGCCAGGTGAGGCTTTGCTGCTCTGTGGTTAAATGGGATGTGAAACCACCTCGAGCTGTTAGGAAACAGCCCCTTCAGATGGATCAGGGCACGAAAGTGTGAAAATGCTTATTAGACTTTCAGCTGACGACATTCTTTGTTTAGTTTGTTGGTTTAATGAAAAATAATAGTCAGATTAGAAGCAGAATTGTTAAATGTGTTTATTTACGGGGGGCGATACGCTGCGAATGTTCGCAAGAAGGCTCATGTTAATGTCAAATGTTCATTACAATAACAATAAAACACATGATGTACAGTTATGATGCTATAAGTGTTATTACAGGACGAGTCTATCTGGATATTGTTTGTTCTTCTGGTGAAGCTGCTTTAAACATGAAACTATATATTTGTGTGGTTGTTGTTTTAAACACTTACACGTTCAACAGGAACCAGTTGCTTTGGGCTGATCGCCACAGACCGGAAGTGAGACACGTTGGGCAGATTCTTTGCTTTTGGTCTTTTCCATGTGATTATTGACAACAAGAATAAAATATAACATTTAATACTTTTACTTACACCGCGTTTTCAATGCAGGACTTTTACTTGCAACAGAGTATTTCTACACGTTTGCAGCTTCGGTCCCTTTAACAGCTGACGACAACAGCAACAACAACAGCAGCAGCTGTTCGCACATGCGCAGTGAGTCCGTCCGTCCGGCGCGGAGCGAAGTGCGTCAGCTGGACTTTTTTTGGGGACTTGTGTTCCTGTTTGCAGGACACGGTTGGTAGTTGAAGTTTGCTCTGCAGCTACCGGACGTGTCGCGCTGCTGCGGAGCAGAAACAGGAAGTTGGTGCCAAAAACAAGGAGAAGAATTCGGGAAAGTTTGATTTAAGGTTCGACAGATCTCAGGTGACGGACGGACGGACAGACGGGACACACCGACACGCTGCTGACTGACTGAAGTGTTTTCAACAGTTTACAGATGTTTCATTCTCTCTGTTGTTGTGACGTTTGTTTCCTGTTGAAGCTGAACAAAGACGTTATAATGAGACATGATGAGTCAGTGACTCAGAACCATAACTTTATGATTTAATATGCTAAAAGTATGAGTCAATGCCTCAAAACAATAACTTTATGACTTAATATACTAAAAGTATGAGTCAATGCCTCAGAACCATAACTTTATGACTTAATATGCTAAAAGTATGAGTCAATG
>JAVQJV010067951.1:0-12066 GCA_036024995.1 Gadopsis bispinosus
GTGTATCCTCTAATTTAGGGCAGCATACAGTATTTATAAGTGACATTAAAGGAGGCCTAAACTTAATGCATGATTTGAATCCTCACCTATCTGCCATGCTTTTATTATGCATTTTTTTAACACTTTCAATTTTAGCAGGAATGGCAAGATAAGATTAGCTCAATTGTCTGGCACAAGAGAAACTGCACAGTGTTCTGGTCAGGTCTGTTTGAGAGGCCTACAAGCTAAATGCAGACAAACATTATCTGCTTGTTGGCCTGTTCCAGCCAGGATTCCCGACCTGTCAGGTAAGAGGGACAACAGCTTGCCTTTTGTTTTTCCCGTGTAACCTAGATATTGCTGACATTCTGCTATGCACTGACGGTTGGAACTCATATCAACACGCGAAGAGCGTTTTTCAATATGGCGAGTATATGCCGAGTTACAACGCACTATGCGATGGGTGAGCCTTCCTTTAAACTAAGATGAGAAAGTGGTTCTCTCACTGTGGGTGGATGTAAATAGAAACCCTGCAGCAGTCACATTTTGTCTGCCCTAATGGCTAAAAGCACAGCTGCTGACTCACTGACCAAACAGGCCTCAGGCAGCAAACCCACCAAGTAAAGTCCCCATTCAGGTATTCTAGAAATGTAATAAATATTTTTAAGAAGAGGCACGCTAAAGCCTTTACTGATCTTGCTGTCAGATATTTGTCAGTGCTGCCGAAATAATCATATCATTTGTAACATACTGAAAACCTTGTTAGACACACTGTATCAAGATTCACTTGAAAATGATAATGTGAGACCCCTACTTTACAGGTTAAAGGTCATCTGCGTCAGGATAACCAGGGAATGTTACAAAATTGCAGCATTCACTGTGTCCAGTTAGAGGTGTTGAGCCTTTGGGAAACCCCCAACAAGGGAGCCAAGCTGCAGCTAATGCTGTACTTAGAAGTGAAATCTGAGAGCAGGAGCATCATTGGAAGAGAAGGGAATGGAAAAAAAATGTGTACATAATAAATATAAGACTGGTTGTTATATAATACATAGACTGCCAGCCAATGTACTTCAAGCGTGGAGCTTCCGCTTTATGTTGTTTGCCCTAGATGTATTTTTTTGGTGGCACATTTGGGCGCAATCATAAATCTAGACTTTTTAAAGTTACTATTGAACATTTCAAGAAATTATGTTGCACAAAAGAGTACATCTGATATGCACCTTACAGACTTGTCAATATTTTGGAGATGCTCTTGTGATGCTGTCATTTATTCACTTCCTGCTCAGATTAAGACATAAATTGAGTTGGGGGTCTGTTCTGTGACCTCTCAGGGCACATTGGCTCCATCCTCCTCTGTTCTGAGTCCTGCAGGGCATCAGGGACAACAAGGGGACTGCTTTAAATAGCACCACAGTTGTGGAAACTAATCAACCCTGTAGCGACAGCTAACTTGAGTCAGACGGGGCCTTAGCCTCAGCTGCTGCAGCTCAGCCCTGACACCCCTATGCATTATTTTTCTTGTGGTACAGTCCACACCCCCTGCTGAAGTGCCAGTACACTGGCTCAGCAGGTCAAAACTGCATTATTGGCTGGTGGATGGACACACCAATGCCAACAGTCCACACCTCTACAGACACAGATTCAATTCATAATGCATATCAAGCCACCACCTGCTTATTCTGTGAACAGTGACTCCCCCTCTACTTTTATACACCAATCACTGCACAAAACGTCAACAAATCATCTCTGATTCAGTAATGTACATAGCTGATGAGGCGCTACAGTTTACTGCCCACCAAAACACCCCTTTTTCCACTGTGATAAAAACTCTGTCATTAATGTCTAACATACAGTATATTCTTTATGCACTCAATCATATCAATCTTGACTTTACAGTCCGCTTACGGTGAGATTCAGTGTGCCATGACTTGATGTCTGTGTCTATGAGCCTGTGTGCACAAATACAACACGTGCACTTCTGACACTGTATAGCCCTGTGTGGCAGTTCCCACCAAATGATAAGTGTTCATTTTCATCTCACGACGAGGGCGTAATGTCTGCATTGTCTTTTCAAGAAAAGCCTGCTATTCCCATACAACAGCTTATTTAGACAGACAACAGCACTGAGCTGTAAGACGTTTCCAGTCAAAACGGAATGGAGTTCTGCGTTCTGTCACGTGATCACCAGAGCGGCGCGGAATTCAGACATGCGCAGTGTTGACAGCGTCGATCCAGCCGATTTAAGCAACTTCCTGGTCCTGGAAATTCTGACATTATCGCGATAGAGCAGCCTGTTCGTATGCAACTCGGCGGCGGGGGCCTGACGCTGGAATGCGATACTACAAGTTATTTAGCCCAAACAAATAAATTGACAAATTTCGGCGTACCACTTCAGAACTATCGGTGCCCTCAACGGGACTCAGCTATGGTCCGAGACATGAGGGAGACTCATAACATGTGGTAAGTTTTATAAAGCCGCTAGTGGCTAACGCTCGCTGAGTTTAGCATAGTTAGCTAGCTAATCCATCAACACCCAAGCTTGTGACAGCTGACCAGCCAACAGGACCAGGCTACGGTTAGCATTAGCAAAGTTAGCTGACAGGCAGTTGAGGAACTGAGTTAATCTTATTTGAACAGGTGACGTGTTGAGGGGATTGTGTTGCTGATTTAGCTACGGGTAACACCGGAGAGTCTCCCAGGAATGGTAATATTGTCTCCCGTCGTACCCACACAGCACACCGGTGTGGTTGTTGGTTTGAGTGATGCACCAAGGCTAACTGATGCTGATAACTAGCCTGCTAGCTAGCGATGGTATGTCGTCGTTGCTTGGTGCAACAGTATGGCTAAACAAACAACAACAGGCTGTCACGCATCTTGCTAGCGCTCGTGTGCTAATGCGACTGAATACCATCAACGCTGGCGAGTTTTCATTGTGCTCTTGTGTCGTATTCTGGCTGTTTCACCCCTCTTGGTGCATATGGATACTCTTTTTGAAAACTCAGGTTGACATGCCTCGCAAAGACGTTCGCTTTAACTACTACTGACACACTGGGTGTGTGACAGACATTTGGCAGGCCATCAATGCTAATAGGATTATTGCGAGCATTCCCATGACATTTGAGTTTTTGTCTTGTCATCTCTGCATCTCCAGGGGATGAGACGAGGTCGTTTATTTGAGCATTTGCCGCTTTGGGCTCGTTGACACACTTGTGTTGGCTGAGGATGGCGCAGGGAGGCTCTCAGCTCGACTACCACATCCTGCAGGACCTCAAGCAGCGTTTCCCAGAGATCCCGGAGGGGGTAGTGTCACAGTACCTTCTGCAGGTACACAAACGCGCGCGCACACACACACACACACACACACTTATCCCTGCATATGCTCAGAAAAGCTGGAGACTGTTGGAAAATTGTGACAGTGTAATATTCACTTTGGTATAAGGTTGTTTTATTTTAGGATGTCTTGCTGTGTTTGCACTACCGTTGCCAATCTTTAGTATTACCCTTTATGCTGTATAAAGGACAGTAAGGCAGCACGATGAGCACTTAAACACTCAACAGTGAGCCACAGTGCATGACTGAGACTCTTTTGTGTTGCTGTCTCAGAACAACAATAACTTGGATCTTTGCTGCCACCTGCTGGCTCAGGAGAGTAATAGATACCTGTATGGAGAGTTTCATCACAGTCCAGAGGAGGGCCGACTGAGCCGAAACCACATGCTACACATTAGCCTGGGTTACCCAGGCTCGGAGGCGAGCAAGGCAAATGGAGGAGCGGCGGGTGTAGGGCGCTCCCTAGTGCACAGCACCAGTGACAGTCACATCGAACCCCAGCGGCCCAGCTACCCTGAGCCACTGTCAGCCCCTGCAACCATGGCCCCCTCACCGGGTTACAATCCTTTCTTTATGAACGATCAGAACCGGTCAGCTAGCACTCCCACCCCTCCACCCACAATGCAGGGCATGTCTCCCACATACTCCCCTGTCCCACGTTACGGTATGAACCCTATAACAGTGACACTTTCGCAAAGTATACCCAATGTACCACAGGCTCTGCAGATCCCTCCTGGGCACTATGCTAACAGCACTAACACCACCCTGTATATTCGACCCTCACCCTCCCAGAGCCCACAGCCGGCGCCCTGGTCCTCTTCAGGAGCACCTGTGTATCAGCCTCAGCAGTCCCCCTACAGTACTCCGACATATGGCTCACCGTATAGCTCCCCACAGCACCAGGTCCAGCCACCACAACCACAGCCCCAGCCTCAACCCCAGCACCAGCAATATGTCTTCCTCCCTATTAGCTCCCCATCCCCTCCCAGCATGCCTTACCATCACCAGCAACAACCCCAGCAACAGCCAGCAGTTTACCGGCCCTACCACACAAAAAGCCCTCTCAAGAACCAGATAGAGATTACCCTGGAGGGTCCACGACCTCGCAGCAACTCACCTGTGCACAACCCCCACCCCCAAGGATCGCTTTACATGGCCACCAGCCCCTCGCCCAGCTCCCCTTCGCGAGGCATCACTATGAGTGGACCTCCAGGCCCGGGAACATTCCACCCTGGGATGTACCTGCAGCATCAGGGCCCTGCAAGGCCTCGGCCTGCCTCCTCTCCTCAACCAGGCCAGTCAGCCTACACCTTCAAAATCAAAGTGTCCCCAGGAGGCCAGGCCCAGAGGCCACCCAGCTCACCTCCTGTGGCTGAAGCAGAGTCTCTTCTCAACATCGTAGACCAAGGAGAGCACAACGCTGCCCCTGCACCCATCCTGCCCATCTCTGCTCTACCAGGGAACGTTGCCAGTCAGTTTCAGCACATGCCACGACGTTCAAGCTCAGGCTCTGATGATTATGCCTACACACAAGGTAAAGGGTTTTTGTTTTTGTTCTCTCTATTGCTCTGCATGTGTGTATATTGGTATTGACTTTCTGTCAATAGCCTTAAACCTGAGAATAGCTGACTTCTTCTTAGTCTTTGACTTCCTGCTGATGTTCATGGAACCACTGTTGAGCATAGTTTCTAGATGCATACCATCTTAGAATTTAATGATAGTGTTGTGTATCGTTGGTTAAGACATGACCATATAACCACAATGTCCTTGGTTTGATTCCAGCTGGGTGTATTTGTTGCTTGTCACACTGGGATTCTGGCTGGGTGTATTTGTTGCTTGTCACACACCTCATATCTTCTTAGAATTTGATGATAGTTTTGTGTATTGTTGGTTAAGACGTGAACCATATAACCACAACCACCTTTTTTTTCTCGTCTTTGCTGTATACTGTAAAACTGGTGACGCACAGACTTCTGTGAAAGCTCACATACATTTACTTAATGATTTGTCTGTGTTGATGTCTATTAGATATGTTTATTAGATCGTTGAGCCCCTCTACCTTAATGTCGGTGTTGGGCTTGTATATTGGTATGAAAAAATAACACAGTCCGAAAGCGAGTTATATTAAAATTCATTTAATTTTTGAATTTCAAGAATTTTCAGGGATAGATACTAATATTTTTAAGGACTGCCCCCACAGGCCTCCAAGCCCCTAAATCTGGTGGCCAAAGTACGTTTTTGGTGGCTGAAAAACAATCCATATTAGGCAATTGTAACACAATCTCAGACAACCTTTCTTAACTGTGACACATCACATGAAGACATTAACAGAATGAAAGTATATTTGTTTAATAATTCATTTAAATAGAAAATTCAAGTTCTTTGTAAACATATGGTACATATGTTCTCTCTCAGTCTTAGTTCAGTCTCGCTTCCTCGCACAGATACAATGATGGAACATTGAACCACACGGGTCACTCATTGAATCGGGATGTTTGTGGAAGTGTAATGTTGCTTTGGCAAAGGGTCGCAGTATAGGGATAAAACTTGGTGCCCACAGCTGGCCACCTACATGGGGTAATTGGTGTCGAGCACTGATCTTGTGTTTGGTGTATTTCCCTGCAGCTCTCCTGCTCCATCAGCGGGCCAGGATGGAGCGTCTGCTGAAGGAGCTGCTGCTGGAGAAGCAGAAACTAGAGCATCTGAAGACTGATGTCAACAACATGGAATATGACGCCCTTCAAAGACGCTTTCGACGGGTCAACTCCACCAGTTTTATACCCAGAGTAAGGACTGAATATGTACTGGTCTCGCATAAACATTTTTGCTCTGTGTTCAGGATTGAGAATATTTTAGACTATCTTTATCCCATAGTTGTGGCGGCTCCTCAGGCTATAGCAGCTAGATTGTAACGGACATTCTTTGTTTGAATCAGACTTTGGACACAGCCATGTGTGATGTTTTTTTGTCTGATGTGTGATGCTGGTAAAGGAGTGAAGGGAGGGCTAGTGAATATTTGGTTGTCTATTTTTGTCTAATCTAATTGGTTGTGTGTTTGCACTGGCTTCAGCCTGAAGAAATGACCCGATTGCGGAGTCTGAACAGACAGCTTCAGATTGATATCGACTGTACCCTGAAGGAGACAGATCTACTGCAGTCTAGAGGTATACGTACACATACACACATAAAATGCACATTCCTACACATAAACCTTTGAAGTGTGTCTCTGATTTATTTGAAAGCATTGATCTTGAAAGAACCAAGCCCAGAAGCAGACAGAGTTGGGTCCAAAGTGATGGATGAGGCTCCATCACACTGCATACAGATGCAGCGTTCTAAAATGACCGGCTGGTCCGTGACAGGACCCAGGTCGATCCATGGTTGACCCTCATTGGGCCCGTGCACAGTGTCTGGCTGGTACGTGATCCTTGTTGATTACGTAACTGATAACCGCGTTGCCTTGAAATGCCCCTAATCGCAGTGTGTGGAAATGTGTTGCAATGCTTTATATATTTACCATTAGTGGTGTTTTTGGGGGCTGAAACAGTCCAACTGGCAGCAGGTTCACGAGTGTGACCAATTTACACATGATGCCAGAACGTATGACCACTGACAGGTGAAGTAAAGAACATTGATTATCTCGTTACCATGGCTCCTGTGAGTGGGGGGGATATATTAGGCAGCAAGTGAACATTTTGTCCTCGAAGTTGATGTGTTGAAGTAGGTAAAATGGACAAGCGTAAGGATGTGGGTGACTTTGACAAGGGCCAACTTGTGATGGCTATACTGGGTCAGAGCTCCAACACTGCAGCTGTTGTGGGATGTTCCCGGTCTGCAGGGGTCAGTACCTACCAAAAGTGGTCCAAGGAAGGAAAACTGGTGAACTGGCGACAGGGTCATGAGCGACCAAGGCTCAGTGATGCGTGTGGGGAGCGAAGGCTGGCCCGTGTGGTCCGATCCAACAGAAGAGCTACTGTAGCTCGAACTGCTGAAAAAGGCGATGCTGGTTCTGATAGAAAGGTGTCAGAACACACAGAGCATCGCAGTTTGTTGCATATGGAGCTGCGTAGCTGCAGATGGGTGCCCATGCTGTCATCATGTTTTGGCTGGTCGGTGTAGGGTTTGTGCCATATGGAGGGGGCTCACATCCAAAGGGAATCATTGATACGTAGATCAATATTTGAACTCTATAGGAGCCAAACTCATATTGCCAGCGCTGCAACACTGATCTCAGGGTCTATTGACCCACCTTGCAGCATTTAAGTGAGACAATAGATGCTGTGTAATCAGCATTTTACATTTCAAAAGGTTATTGTAGTTTAAATGTAATGAGATAAGCAAGAATCATTAGTCAGTCTGTCATTTCCAGGCACAGTATCGGACTACAGGTAGTGAGCGACCTGTCTCTTTGCTGTTTCAATTGATCTGTCTGCTTGGCAGGCTCCATTTTGGTTCCCTGCTGTAGAGACTTAAATTATTCACTGGAGCATTTTGCTTCATGCTTTCCCCTCATCCCCTTCTCTGTCTGTCTGTCTGTCTGTCTGTGTGTGTGTGTGTGTGTGTGTGTGTGTGTGTGTGTGTGTGTGTGCGTGTGTGCGTGCAGAGAGAGGGAAGAGAGGAGGAGGGCGGGAGGGGGTGGAACAGGTGTCGGCCGAGATCAGTGTATGGTACACACAGACGTCTCGTCTTGTCGACAGGGCTGCAGGGAAGAAAAGGCGAGAGCAAGTGGTGGGAAATAGAGGAGGAGGGAGCGCGTGTGACAGAGAGGAGACGGGAGCGGAATGGATGAGACAGGGCTTTTGCCTTGGGAAAGGAACATGCTCAGAGCAAGCGTGATGGAGTGGTGACAGAGGGATAAATGCAGGTAACAGAGGGCAGAGCAGAAGATAAACCTAGAAGAGAGGAGACATGCCGATAAGTGAGGATAGAGATGGAAGACAGATGGGAAAGGTTTCCAATTAAAGAAAAAAGGGCATTAAAAGAAGGCAAGTAGTGATAATGATGAGATAGAGGCTAGATGCAGGATGATAAGATAGAGAGGTAGATACCAGGGTTCTTCTTGACTGAAGGACAAGCAATAACTTCCAACTTTTGTTTGCTTAACTCTATTCTCCTCTTCTTCTCCTTCACCTTTACGGTACCATTTGCTCCTCTTCACCTTCGCCTTGTGTCACCTAGATCAGTTCCCAGAAATAACGTGTGGCCATCCACACATTATTTCAATATATCACACCTATTCCAAAGCTCTTTCTATGTTAGTACGTTCTCTGGAAAGTTAATACATCTCTGGAATGTCAGGAATAGTTGCCTGTTTGGAAAAAAGTTTACTATCATTTTATTCGAATATCTGCTGCATGTACAGCAAGTGGGAATAATAATTCAATCAATATACAATTCTTGCAATTGTATATCTTGTATATCACGCATCTTTTTCGGCAGCAAGTAATTGTGCAAGGCCCTGGCCATAACCCCTTGGAGGAATTTGGGGTAAGGCATCTTGTCCATGAGGATGGGAGAAGCCAAGGATCAGACCTCCAACTCTGCAATAAGGGGATGACCCACCCCTTCTGAACCACAACCACTGCAAAATGTGTGATGTAAAAAAACATCCCTAAAGGAAAATGTATTTTTTATAAAAACTAACATTTCAGCTGTAAGGATTTGTGCCCCAGTGGTGCATTTATATGTAAAATTTCAAGTACAGCCAGTCTAAAATTGTTTCTTAAATTTAGAGTCCAGTCATTGTTTTGACCCTGCAAACATACACATTAGGAATCAAATGAAATATTCATTATTATTCAGAAAATATAAAATTACCTTTTACCGTGTCTATTTTCTGATTTGAGGGCAAATTCTTAAAGAGTACATCAACCGCGACCTCTGGCAGGACCTTACTAAAAGGTAGATTAGTCCTTTCCAAAACACTGGAGTTTGTATTAGAATTAGAAATTTAACCTTATGCCACTTTCACATCTAACAAAAGGTCACACCGCCTGTAAGTGGAATTTTAAACGGCCTCAATATCCCCTTCTCCACATCACAAATGGCAGAAGCACTAAAAATTACAGGTAATTCACCACCAAGATAATAGATAAAAATCTCCATTTATATTTGCAATAATACAATAACATGTACTTGCAACAGCTACGTTAAGCCACAAAACCTTCTTTGACACATGGTTGTTTCCATCCAAACTGTAGCCCTGCGCAATTAGTGTGAGGAAATGAGGTTTTCATATGTTATGAATGAGGCCGCAATCAGTCACGCAGCCATTCTGTGGGATACTAAGTCTTGGAGATGGCAGCAGTGCCAGGATTCGATTCCGAAATTTGCTACAGATGCTCTCAGTTTGCGTATCAGTTTAAATGTATGAGTGTCTCTCTGCGGTTTGCTTTGATGCAGATCAGAGAGGCGTCAGGTGATTCTCTTGTTCTCTCTCCTTGTGTCTCTGTCAGCTGTGGGCTTCCAGTCCAGATACAAAGTCCTCTGTACCTCTCCCATTGTTCTCTTCTGATGCTATCATCAGACGGAGGTAGCATTTGATCTAAATGAACTGGAATTAGTGCTGTAACTTGTCACTGTCACAACCCGGCCCTTGGGTCATGACAAAGACTGGAAACGGACACTTAATTGCTCACAAAGTGTTGCAAAGGCAAAAGGGGTTGCAGGCGCTGGCAGGGATGACAGAAGACTGGAAGCTGGGACTTTTCTATCCTATGGAACACTCGGCCTAAGTGCTCTAGATATGGTTGGCCAAGGAAATCAGGCTCCTCTGGCAACTTGAAGGCAACATAGGCAAATACAGTAACCAGCGCAGCCCACACAGCAGACTAGGCAGGGGCCGTCGCATCACCTACTGTACATATAGCGCTATTGAAAATATATTAATGGTTTTATATCAAGCCCTGCCCGCTACACCTCTGTTCTATTGTTACTGCTGTAATGAGGATAGGATATGGTGTGTACAGGGGTCAGCATCCCTTGGGCCCTGCTATTTGGAGACAAGCTGCGGTAGCTGTGCCAGTGGCCCCAGGTCTGGCCTGGCCCGGCCCAGGGCTCTGTGTGTTTGCATGACTCATGCCTCTGTTCCCAAGCTACTGTACTGGAAAGACCAATGGACAAATACACTTCCTATAGTACATCACCAACGGCATGGTACTATAGTTCACTCAGTGCTTAAGGCGTTAAGGACATTGCAATAAGGCCACATGTGAATCTGTGTTTGCTCATATGCATAATGTGTCTGCATGTGTGCACTGTATATACTAGAACGTTTGTGTGTTTGATTTGATTTGAGTCAGCTAGATGGTCACCGGCTTCAGAGAGCCGGAGGGAAGTGAGACAGGAGTAGTAGAATGTTAACAGCTTACTGTGACACATAGTTCACGTGAACATGTTGGCCTGAGGCCTCTTCTGTCCCATCCTCTTTCATTTTCTCCCCCTTCTCCCACTCAGGACCCTGAAGCTGCTGTAAATACTTGTTTGAATAGTTCATGGCTCTAAGTATGTTCCGCAGAACTGTGTTTTTAAGCATTTATGAGGATCTCAGATGGTACCGCAGGGTGCCTAGGGAAGCATCACAGCCTCCTGTATCCTCAAAACCTGTATCCTCAAAACCAATGGTTCCAGGACCCCAGGCTCTAGTGTAGGTCCAGTACAGTGACCCTTCCTGGGAGACACAGCCTTCCCATACCCCATGCACTTACAAAGCACTTTGCTAATTCTAATCATTTTGTTCCACAGAGTACAAAGATTTGTAGTCACTTACTGTGCGTGTGCTCACTGAGGTCGGGAGGATCTGCGCGGCTGGGCCAGCACCTTCTTCTGGAACAACCATACATAGCAATCATGTATGATTACAAAAAAATCATACATAATGACAGATTGGCCTCAAGATATGAGCTTTACATAAGCCCCTATGCATATATACATACACACACACACACACACACTCATAGTGTACCGAGGTGACATGAGGCCACATTATGGTATTGGAGCTCTGCAAATGTGCTGTTGCCGCGGCGACACTGTCACGGTGACTGCACTTCTACTGCCTCAGAGAGTGTCACCTGTGGTGACACCAGATGTTCAGGACTTCACTGTGCATGTGTGAGTCAGTGTACATGTGTGTCTGTGAATGTAGTTAAGCCCTCGAATAGGTATGCTGAATGACCACCTACGCTTTTATCCATACATGCATCATATCAGAAAGCATACCTTTTTTTGTGTGTGTGTGTGTGTGTGTGTGTGTGTGTGTGTGTGTGTGTGTGTGTGTGTGTGTGTGTGTGTGTGTGTGTGTGTGTGTGTGTGTGCACTGAAGAGATGTTTCCATATTCAATGAGGTGTTACCCTTCCTATTGCTTAAACATCCCCCCTGCGTCATCTACACACCCACAGACAGTTGCTTTATGGCGCGTGTGTGAGCGCTCAGGTCTTTGTGTGTGTGCTTGCAACACACACTCGCAGCAATGGTCCATTTTCTTTACTGTACTGAAGTCATCAATGGGTGTGATGAATATTTGATATACAAAGAAGGATTTGGTGCAATAAAGGGTTGGAACAGAACAGGTTGATCTGAAGGTGTCAACGGGTGACGATTTTAAATTTTTCATGATGTACTGAATAAGCATTATATTTGCCATGGGGAATTTAGTTTAACTCTAGTAGTCACGTGTGTGTGTGTGTGTGTGTGTGTGTGTGTGTGTGTGTGTGTGTGTGTGTGTGTGTGTGTGTGTGTGTGTGTGTGTGTGTGTGTGT
>JAVQJV010067964.1:0-16770 GCA_036024995.1 Gadopsis bispinosus
CCCCCCCCCCCCCCCCCCCCCCCCCCCAGGCAGCGAGAAAGGTAGGAGAGGAGTCTGATGATGGCGCTCATGTGTATGATGACAAAGCATGGGAAGCAAAGATTGTGCATGCATGTGAGTGTGTGTGCGTGTGTGTGTGTGTGTGTGTGTGCAGGTGTGTGTGTGTGTGCAGGTGTGTGTGTGTGTGTGTGCGTGCGTGCATTTCGGTCAAGCCTCAAATCACTTCACACATGTCAACCAGACAGCAGATGCCAGAAGCGACGAACATCCACAGGTTCGTGTAGGTCGCTGTTACTTCGCATCGTCGTCCAAATTCACAAAGCGACGACACAAACGCGAGGACTCACCGCGGTTTGGAAGAGCAGGTAAAGTTTAATTCAGCATTTCCCATCCTGCTGCTGGACCTCTGCCGAAATTGTAGAGAAACTCATGTCACAGTTTGCTCGGCGCTCAGCAGCAACTCCGCGCAGAGGAGGAGACAAGAAAAAACACAGCACTCCAAAGGAAACACTAGTGTTCAAGGATCCGAGGAGAGGTGAAAGTGATCGGGGAGGAAGGACGCGGACCAATCCGTCGCGCGGTTCTACACCAGTGACAAACTTTGACTTTCGGGGGGGGGGTTGAGGGGTAGGGGGAGGGTCGAAAAGTCGGCTTGTCCTACGGTCTTTCAGCGCTCCTAGAAGCAGACGCTTTGACCTTTCTGGGGATAATGACTTTACAAAATGAAATCATCCGGCAGGAGATGTAGTGAAGAGGAGAGGCGAGTGGAGGAGGAGAGAGAGGACGAGGAGGAGAGAGAGGATGAGGAGGAGGAGGAGGAGAGAGAGAGAGAGGACGAGGAGGAGAGAGAGAGGACGAGGAGCGCAAAAAGGGGGCTGTCGATTAGGAGATTAAAAAGACGCGTTTGCGCATTTTGTTTCAGCCTGAAACCGGCGGGGTCCAGCGTCGGAATGCGGCTACCGGGACGCGCACAGCCGCCCCACGAGGACGGCTAAATATCCCGTCATGAATTGTGTTTTCCCCCCTCCCTCCTCCTCCTCATCCTCCTCCTCCTCTACTTGACCCGCCTCCTCCGCATCGCTGTAGCGGAGGAGCCGGAGGAGAGAAGGAGCTGCAGGCGCCCAGCAGCGCTGCCCGGTCACATGGCGCAGACACAAGCAGCCCTCTGTGACTGGGGGGGGGGGGATAACCAGCTCCGCGACGTGGCGAGAATGAGAACAAACAGTCTCCATCCCGTCGGCGCGCACTAAGCGGAATGACACTCTTATCATTAACTTTATGCCCCAATATAGTTCTTTTTAACGCCGCGTTTCGTTCATTAAGACGCGGCCAACGGGAGTGATTGAACGTCCCCCATAACGAACTGCTCGGCTGGCCCACTCCGAGACGGTCCTCCACAGAGGACGGGGACATTTCAAGTCCTCATCCGTCACATCAGTCAGAGGGGAGCGACGGTGTTGGAGCATCACGTCTGAGGCTCTTTGGGTCCTGCATCACGCCTATTGCATCAACCGCGACCTGCACACAGCAGCTCTGCAACAGAACAGAAACACGCAGCAGAGGGGACGAACACATGCCGGCGTCTTCATAAGGGCCGTGACAGCAGCACACGTTACAGTAACAGGGACCCTGCAACACGCAGGGTTTGTGCCAATGAGCGGCGTCGCGTGAACAAATCAATCCTGAGCCACGTGACTGTTGTTGTTGTGTGTGTGTGTGTGTGTGTGTGTGTGTGGTGTGGGGGGGGGGGTTCTGCTGCTTTATTATTATTATACAAATCCAATGTGAGGCCATTTACTAGCCCGTGATCCTGCTGAAAAGTAAAAAAAAAAAAAAAAGGAGCTAAAATTTACCCAGAAACAGCAGAAATTAAGGTGTGAACGAGCGACCAGGTCTTGGTGTTCTGCAGGCGCAGCAGCCTCAGCGCGGGGCCAGTTAACCCACTTCCCCGCGTGTCCCACTGGGGCCGGGCCTCCCTGCCTGTCAACCCCGGTCGGCAAAAAGTGACAAATTAACCATTTCCGGAAGTGCATCCATCCATCTGTGTGCTTCATTTGGAAAAACAAAAACCCAAACAGCGCTGTTCCCATCCCACCCATGTGAAGCCCTTCTGGTTCTGTGGATGCTGTTGGTGGTGATGATGATGGTGGAGATGATGATGATGAAGCCTGGGGACGTGGCGCTGTCCGCGGTGCTGAACGTCCAGCGTCACACCGATTGCAGCCTCCCGGGGATCATTAGAGTTCAAACTTAAAGATTTAAATCTACTTAAATGCTTGACTGGACAAGTGATTCAGTGTATTGTGTATATTAGCAAAGAGTGCTCTCCTTCAGTTACAGCAAACATTATAATTAATAACCACTTAATGCCATTGAAAAAAAACAAAAAAAACAAACAACATTTCACCACAAATACTTTTTTTTTTTTGTCAACATGGCTCTTTGTTGGGAACAGTGTCCCCTTTCTTCTTGGCCATGACTCGCTAAGTACAGTAATTCCATTACATTCGCTATCAGCCATTAATAACCCACATTAGCATATTAATGAGCAATGTTCATGAAATGGATCTCCATCATGTCTGGTGGAACTGGAGCAACCCGGTGGATTTGCTGCTCCAGTGTCTGCGACGAGCGACGCCTGTGTGGCTAATTTGCACCTTAAGCACAGCCTCATTAGAAGACCTGGGGTGTGTTCGTTTGTTCGTTCACGTTGGGCTCTGCGACTGTCTGCCACAGGACAATCTTCCTCCCGCGGGTCGGCGGGTGGGGGGCACTATTTGCCCCTTTTCATTCGTCATTCTTCATCTCCTAATGCCGGCATTCTGTTAAAAAGAGTTAATGTCTATGTCAGCGATGAGTCATTCGTTCAGGAGCCAGAGATTGAACCTTTTTGACAATAGCAACTTCAATATGCAGCGGGATTTGCGTTTTCTCCCCATCCTGCGCTCCGCCTTAGTGGATCTTACTGTAGCTGACTGTCAGGCCCCTGCAAATTCCTAAAGGCAATTCCTCCACAGTCACACACACACACACACACAAGCCGAAACCCCCCCTTCCCCCTATAATTTGACCTTAGCCGTCTCCAATATCCCTCAGGCAGCCATGGAGGACAGTTGATTCAGATAACTCCATTCCACTGGGCCTGTGAAATGAATTTAGGCCTGTTCAACTAAGGGCCCATTCATTTTGGCTCCATTTCACCGTCTATCATTTCCGCAGAAAACCATCAGACCAGCAGTTATCTATTCTATATTTAAAACAGCTAGGATTATTTGGTGTGCGGGGGGGGGGATGAATATACCTCATACAGATTACCTCAAGCTATCTCGTGTTGCCTTCTATCTATTGCTGCACTACAGATTCGCTATTAGAATGTAAGCCAGTGCCAGCAGTATCGTGCTCTGTTTATTATGGTATATGCTTATCGCTGCATACTCGGGACAAAAGTGCCATGAACAGAAGGGAACTTTTAAAGTGCTAAGAAGGAATATTGAACTTTTTGTCTCATCACATAAGCAAATTCTGCTGCTGCCTCTTCTTGACTTTTTAATATCTTGACGATCCACCACCGTTATTTACCCTTTATTGAACACAGAACGACCCCATTGACACTTCTCCTTAGTGGGTGTCGAAAAAAAAAAAGACTTAATGAAACTCTTCAGGGTTAATGTTTTAATCTGCCGGAACTCCTCATAATATCATAGCCAGTTCCCAAATGCACTCTACTGTTGTACCTATTACGCCACGAACACCACTTTGTGTAATAGCCAATATGAGGCTTAATGATGACCCTGATGAGAAGAGGAATTAAGATGATACCAGAGGCGGCATTATAAATAAAAAAGGTGAGATAACCTTGTTTTCAGCTAGACGCAGCAACAGTAATACAGCGATAGCAATCAGTGTTTTCATTCAAGATATTTATCACGGCACGGCGGCCTCAGTGCTTAACAGTGTGGCCGCTAATTCAGTGGGATTGTGGGATTGATAGAACAACTGCGGACGGGCACGAGGAAGGTAAAGCTGCTTTGTCTCCCCTTCAGTAAACACAGACCACATTCGCAATCACATGCAGATAACATGCCAGTCTTCTGAACAAACATACGACGCCATGAGAACAGCGGGGTTGGAGTGCTTTGGTAAAGTTTTGAGCCACAACTGGGAATGCAAATTGTATTTTCTTTCTCTCTGTGGCTAGAGAAGTAAATTCATGCGAAAATGTAAAAAAAGAAAACTAGTTGTTGGCACAACTCTCTGGACAGGCTCATAAAACAAACAAACAAAAAAAAACTGAAATAGCTGAACACCAACTGCAGTCAAGTGCCCTTAGGTTAGGCACTGCACTTACAACTACCCTGTTTAAGATCATTTACTGGCGAACAGAGCTGTAATAAACATATGACAAAGAATTTCTGCTGCAACCACTCCCTTGTTGTTGCTCTAATGTATCCTTTCACATGCCTAGCATAAATGTTTAAAACATTAAAACAATCCCCCCCCCCAAAAAAAACATAACTATGCTCTGCAGCACAGCTGGTGTCTGTCTTTGTGACACATCTCAACAGTGCAGACATAATCGGTTTTTCTTTGGGAATTGCTCGCATATCCAGACATGGATAGACCAGTGTGCCTTTGCATCTATGCTGCTTTATGAGTATGCTGCCATGAAGGAAGCCCATCACCGGAACCCAACGAACAGATAGCTTGGAGATTTATCAGAAATGATATAGTGTTGTGAATGAGAAGGCTATGGCTTCTCCATTACCCATCCATCACCAGTGATGTATTGCAGATAAACTACTAGGCAGCAACAAGCTCTTGCTGAGAAGCTGACCTCGTTGATGAAAGCGAAAACTCCCCCATGGCCATCCCAGCATACACAGCCCCCTCTTTGCAAAACAACAGCCAGCGCTTTTCTCTGTACAAGGGAACTCATATCAACACTATTACTTCTTGAGGGTGGTGGTGTGCGCGCACTGACAGGAGAGAGCAAACACACAATTTGTCTCCAGACGTGGGATAGAAAGTCCCCCTCGTCGACGACAGTGCGTGGAGGTGAAGTCAAAAGGCTATCGTCACACCGCGCAGCTGACGTGCGTCTTCACTGGCCTGTACGTCACCTGTCAAAACAGCACCTGGCTTTTTACCACCTTGACAGTAACAAATAGGCTGCGAAAACCTGCATTTTGGGTTGTGACGCAGACGCGCCGACGACACCCGAGTCTTAGAAAAATTGGTCCCGGGCAGCGTTTGGTTTTTGCACTTTGGCAGCACCTACATCAACAACAACAACACAGGACAGACTTCATCAGGAGTGCTTCGGTGCCCGGGAATCGGTGCCATCAGTAAACTGCCACATTATCAGCCCAAGTCAGTGTATAAACATGGATTACCAAAGAGATGACTCATCTTTCAAAAGAGGCATGACCCTCAGCAATAACTTTGCATAATAACATCCTGGCAATAACATCCCTCTTAAATAAGGATGTCCCAATCAGATTTGTAGCCCACAGTCATGATTTAAATCCTTTAATATTGAGCGCGCTGATAGAGGTCAACCCAATATTTGCATTTTCTTTCGTACGGTAGCACAGCTTTCATTGCATAATGCATGCATTAAAGTTAATGAGTCAGTTTTTTACATGCTTAAATATATATTTTTTAATGCCAATGCAGTAAGGAAATATAGCCTATGTCAAGAGGTTTCATTTAAGGGTTTCCAATAAAATTGAATAAAGTATCCCATATCGTTTTGTATGATAGGGATGTGATGGAAAAGTGACCGTGCTGAAGAAAAGTCGGAGACCAGGTGATTTCAAAGTATTTACTGAAGCTTGTACAAGGAGAAAATGGATCTACATTGACATTGTAATACAGTGTAATGCCAACCAATTCTCACCAGCAAGGCGTATTTGTACATCTAGGACTTTTCCCCATAAGGAGGCCTTCATCCCAGATATGACCTTTAACCTGCAAGCAGCCACCGGCTCAAACTGGCTCAGCTCACACACAATCTTTGAGCTGCTCAGCCTCCATTCGCGACCTCGCTATTCTGTTCCTTACGATAGTCACAATAAATCTATCTGAGCTCACAGAATGTTCCTGCCGAACAGATAGAGCGGCGCGCCGGCATCTCGCGTCTAAATATTCAAGCGTCAGACATTCCTTAACATAAAAGAGAGGAGTGTTGTCTTGGATCTGCTGCTGCAGGCCTGGACGGCTTTTCTCCCAAATACACATTTCAGCAAGCAGCACATCTGAAGAACAGTGATCAGATCTCAAAAAGATGGAGTTTAAAAAACATTCTGGGAACTAGTTCTGCTTAGGTCCCAAACAAAAGCCCCGGCCCAAGGCTTTTGGGCCTTAGAGGCTGATAGAAGGGCCTTAGACATGATAGAAGAATAAGATTCCATGTTTCTGTTCTGTCAGTTGATCATTTAGGTGGAGAGCTTGGGTTTTTTTACATGGAGTGTTGGAAAATGGAACGGTTTTCTTGTCTTGTGCTCACTGTGTATTCTTTCTTATCCAACCGTTTCGCTTTGGCTGGAAGAGAGCAAAACAAATGACACAAAGCTGAGTGGAAGTCATAGAGATAAATTCTCAACCTGTGGTCTGCAGACGACCGAGCGCTGGAAGAAGGGACGAGTTAAGGCATGTGAAGTGACCCGGTTCACATTACCCCTGTCACTATCTGTATCTCCCAGCTTGGCCTGATAGATCCATGGGTCCTGTGCTGACAGAGATAATACATGGCAAGAGAGAAAGACTGTTTTGTGACAGCACTGGGAAAAGCAGAGAAGGAGGGGGGAAAGTGCATGACTCAGCGAAAGGTGTCGCGCCATTAAAATTAAATTTACAGCTGGTTTCAGACAAATCTGTAAGCTCTGTGGCTGTAGGCAGTGGTGGTTGGGCATTTGGAGGACATTACAAATTGACACCCTACTTCTCGGGACTACTGAATCATTTATTACACCTACCACTACTTAAGCTGTCGAAGCAGTGATGGGTTTGGCACTGTGTTGTCCACAGTTAATTTATCAGGGATGAGCTGGGTGGTGTACTGTCGGCCCAGTCCGCTTGAATCTTCCTTCTGTCATTGAAGCTGTCAAAATCTCCAGCTTTCACTTTATCAGTAAAGCGTAAGGAGAAAACCCCTCATGAATGTGCTCGCTTAAAGCATGCCACAGAAGACGTTTGTGTGTGTACCCGGTAGAATAATCAATATCGTAATGTACCGCTGCTGCTTAGATACTTAGTGTTTCTGTGGCGAGTCGTAACAACGTCAACAGTTACAGTTGAGGCGGGGTTTTAATTTGCCAGCGTGACAGGTACCACGCCGCTATTCGTGCAAACGAATCCTCTCTGGAGACGCCTGAGTGAGACCGGATATCTGCTGGACACTAGGTCTGACTAGGAGTTTAATTACCCCTGAGTGACACCACTCTTGCAAATGAAGAGCATTTATTATTCTACAGAAGGGAATGTGCAAGTATCCAAAGCCTGCAGGCAGAAAAGGGAAAATGCATGTAACCTGAAGGCACCACAGGAGGCTGTGTGATCTCAACGTGTGCACAAAACTAGAGCTGATGAATTTCTTCTCTGGACTATGACCCCCGATTTAAACACGCACATTGAAAAGCATAACTAAAACCTGGCTATTCCTGCTGAAGCATTACTAAAACCAGCTCTTCTCAACATTATGCAGAGAAATTGATTTTTTTTAGCATTACCATAATACCCTATATCAGTCTGCTCAAATGAATTATTTCAATTAGAGTGGAGCTTAGCGGAATGGATTTGCATTTTTTTTGGCCATAAAGCAAAAACCAGTCACTCCTGTCTTTCACTCGTGGATACTGGATGAAATAAAAACCCACCACAGGTCTGCAGTTAGGGTTCACTGTGCTTTATAGCGTCTTTTATCGCAAACATTACCAAAATCCAACAAGCACAACTACAAACCTGTACATGCATTTGTCACTGATGATAGTTACTTCCCTTGTCTTGCAATGAGGTTTGTACTGTAGGTACACATAACAAGTCAAGTCACACCATAACACTCTCCAAACATCTCTTGCTGCTCTGTTCTCTGTAGTCTAATGAACACACACACAAACACGCACACAGCATCAAATATTAGAATATACCTGATCATCTCCTGAACATTCATCAATGTTTCGGTTGCCATGCATTACACGTGTGGCATTTATGGCGCGCAAGTTAAAAATAATCATTCAAAAAAATTAACACCTATAAAGAGCAGCACGAGAAGAGAATGAGTCTGTTTCACTTTGCTCGAGTTTCAACCAAACAAATCAGGATGTGTATGTTTTTTTTTTTGCTGTCAAAAGCCAGTTCTCATTATTCAAAAAAAAAAAAAAAAAAAGAGGAATAAAGTGTCTTTGGAGATACATCCTTTAGCCTCCAAGCCCTCTGAGTGGGGCAGGCCGGTGAACTTGTTTGACTGACAGGGTAGAGGAGCACCGAGGCGCACGGTAAACACAGCTTGTAGCGCACAAGCCAAGGACAGACATCATTCTGTTAGCAGGACCATCTAGAATCTAAACTCATCTTTTTAAGCTGTTCAATATGCTACAGCCGACTAGCTATTGTATAAATTATACAAATTTATCCCAGTTGGATACTGATTTTTTTCAAAAAAAAGAAAACTTCTGCTTGTATCAGACTTTAGAGTTAATTTCCTTTTAATTAAACTGTGTGTAATTCTCCCTAAGCAAATATTAATGAAGCTGGTTTTGTCAATATTTATTTAAACCTGCAATAAACTGATTTTTCTCTGGCCACTTGGGGACAGTGCAAACAACATATCATCATTTGTTGAAGGGCGAACTCGTAAGCATGCGGTCATTATCATTCATTTGCAGCTGTGTTTGTGGCTACCTGGAGAATATGAAACCAACATTCGCTCTGTTTTTGGTCTATAGCCCCTGAGGAAATCTCTCCCTCTTTAGCGTCTCCACTGTGTGTGGCCTCCTAGCTAGTCACTACCCACGTGTCTGCTGTTTGGGGTTGAGCAGGTAGTGTGCAGTGGGCTTTCAGAGCTTTTTCGAAAACCACAGTAGCGATGAGGGAGAAACAAAAAACGGTGAAGTTGTGGGCCGCGCAGCTAAACAATGAGCTGAAACTCACTCTGAAGCGCTGTCAAGCCGACACGAGCAAAAAACACATTGTCACACTTCTCATGTTGCGTTTATATACAGTGTTATTAGAAAAATGTTGATTGTAGCCACCTAAAATGACGGTGAACAGTAATACACGGGGCCTCAACACAATACTAAATATTTATGACAATTGCTTTATATTAAGTTTAATGCATTGACTACAATTAAATCCTCAGAGTACATAGAATATTTAAGAAAAGACATGGTCATCAAACTGAAAGTAAGGAAAGGTCATTGCTAGAAGTATTTTTTACTAAGAAGTCCAAAAAAAGTTAGTTTCACAATGTGACCTCCTGCCTAATATCACAGTTGGAATGTTTAACTGCACACATACTGTAGATCTGGCCTTTATTGGGACACTGAACAATGGTGATTTTCCTTTCTTTCAAGGCAAACTTTCACTTATCAACATTTATTCAGAATTTGAATGTTGGACATCTGTTTTTCAGGGTTTTGGAGAATATTTACTGAGAAATAGAGCTGTCGCCAATCCCTGGCGTTGTTGTTTTATCCCCACTACAGACAAGGGATTTAGGGGCCCTTTAGAAACAGTGATTGACAGCCATGTTAAATTACAGAAAGCTTCCAGAGGAGGCTGCCTCCCTCGTGGTTTGACTGGCTGTAATTTTCCCTGAATCTGCTGCAAGCATTCTCCTGTTCCCGAGCCCTAATTTAACAGTCCTAAAACACCCTTGTGCACTCGGTGTGGAACAAAAAAACAAACGTTGCTAATGGTAATGCTAATGCCAAGTTAATTAATAGAACCCCAGCTGCTTGGGCCTCAGAAACACATACAATGCCAAGGAGGAAATATTCTGCTCTGTACGTGTCTATTGTGACAATAATGCTTTGGTGTCAATGGGACAGGACCGTATTGGCCCACTCATCTACTTTGTAAATTTTGTTTACGGAGGCATTGGTTTCCCCCCAAAAATGCTGTAATTAATTTCACTCTCACGTCTCTTGGGGCTTCCATGTGCTATCAGATCTGAAAAGGAAGTTAGTGCTTCCACACAAGTGGATCGTTTCCACTCAACACACCGATTCATCAAGAAGTTTATCTCAGGAATTCCAATTAGTTAGTTATTCCCCGGTCAGGAAAATTCAGACTTCGTAGTGTCAAGTTTAGGTATTTATTTGGTGCCACTTTGTCATATAAGCTTATTTTTCATATAATAATCTAACGTTATATTGTTTAGTTTAACAACATGCAAACTGTTGTTCTTGATCATTTTGGTCATTTTATTCACAATTTATGAAGTGATAAATGTGCTGATGTGTTCCTGCATTAGAGTATATATGACAGATATCAGCGCAATCTCATAAATTTCAGCCACACTAGCGACGTGGCTCACGAGATTCCTAAACTATTGGATGCATTGCCATGAAATTAAAAACAGATATCCATGGTGCCCAGACAATTAGATCCTCATGATGTTGCTGATCCCACAAAATTCTGTAGAATGATGATGCTTCGGGATGCTAGATAGAAAGTCAGAGGGTCACCAATTGACTCTTATGGGTTTGAGTGACAACTATATGGGATGAACTGCAGACATTCAGGTCCCCCTCAGAATGAACTTCAGTCACTTTGATCCCCTATGAATCTAGTGACGTTTAAGAAGTAAAGGCCTTATTGAGAGTGTTTTGACAAAATGGAGACATTACAATAAGAAAAAAACACATTTTAGGTTACAGAAAACATCAGAGACAAAACATGAGCATGGTCTTATCCTTTTCTCCCCACACCATTATCAAGGGACTGGGACATGTTTCCATTGGGTGCAAAGCTTTATCTACTCCAGTGTTGAGGGAAGATAATTTAAGAAAGGTCAAATGACTGACCATTTGCAATGTGGCCCCCTCTGTTAAAACACCATGTCACCCAATCATTTAATTGTCTTTCCTTTACATGTGGCGTCTCAGAAAAGGAGAGCGATATACGAGTGTGGTTGGCGAGGTCATAAATCATCTAGCCTGCCTGTAAACACTATCACTTCAATAGGGATAGTAGAGATCTAGCAGACGCTGTTAATGAATCTCCTTTGACCCGAGAAACAGACCGGCAGCTCTCCAGAGTAGAAGCAGCACACGTGCACCTTTCCGTTCCGTATCGGACTCTCGGATTTTTCACATCTAACCCTACCCCCTGATATGAAAAGGCAGGTGAAATTGAGAAACATTGCCCCGAGTATGGTAAGTGTGGTCAGTTAATGGTCATGAAATATCTAGGCATCTTCCTGCATCAGAAGCATGCCTGCTATCGATTCCTTTGGGGCTCCATCAATCATGGCAATAACTTCACCGTCACATAAGTTACAGAGAGCCATCACTCAGGACTGAGGCTGAAGGGGAGGACAGGACAGGAAGGGAGAGAAATCTATGAGCTCTTTATCTTTACAGGTTGTTTTATTCTTGTATGCGTGTTGTCGCCACCAGTCGCTGTATGATGTCATTAAGGGCCAATGAATCAGCTGACATAAACGCTTTCCCTCTAATTGCGTAAATCCAACCGCCTCCTCTTTATCACCTCTTACCCAATCGGTTTTGTAGTATCATAACCTCACAGGCTGTTGGATTGTGTGCAGCGCTGGACATTTATTGCATTCCATTATTCCTTCTTTGAATAGAAGGAAACTGTGGTGGAGGCACACTGCCGGACAAATTACAGATACGCCCCCCCCGCCCCATTTGCTCAGAGCTCCACTAATCAATATTTCCTATATTGCTCTTTATCCTCATGCTTATTTAAAAGCATTCATACACGGAATCATACTTTCAGAAGGAAATAGAACAGACATAATAAGCTAAGCTAATTTGGAGCCTCAATAACAATAATCAGAATTGTCTTTATTGCCAAGTCCATTTGCACATACAAAGAAAATAGTAATTCAAAATGGCCACATGTAATGTCAATGGTGTTGCTCATAGTGATGCTTTTTTCCTTTTTGCCTCTTTCAGGTCTTGGTTTACAACTGCCAGTTATTTTTTGATTATCAGTAAATGGGTCAGCTATGTCTCCTGTATGTAAGTTAATCATACAAAAGTCTGTCAACTGTCAAAACTTTGAGCCAAAACTCACAGATAACCAAAAAGGTCAAGCAGTACCACTGTACCTGGAGCTGGCACCAGTTAATTATTTTTGTGTGACTTGAATTACTTTAAACGCTCACATTTAGATGAATCATCAAAATTGTGGGTTCATTTTGCATAGATCTAGTGAAATTGACTAATTGTTGAAGCTTACAAAGCTTATTTTGTCTGCACAAACAGACATGAATGTTTGAATGTACAAATATTTGTCATCATGTGTGTTTACCTTCTGAAAGGAATAGGTCACCCTGAGCGTCACGAGAACTGCATCAGCCAGCGTTTCACAGGAGAGCTTTCATGTCCTGTAATAGTCTGAATGTTGTTCCACTGTTGTTATTTTCACCTTGACCAGAGCACAATTCTAGGAGAACAATGAATGCTTGCAATGCTGATATTCAGACATATTGAACATCAGCACAAAATACTGTCAACAGTAAAGCCTCGGTCCTAAAATAACAAAATAAATAAAAATGCCATAATGTTTCGATTTTGCCATATATCAATGCAATTAGATTTCTGACAGTAACAGGGATGTATTTGAAAGTCAATTTACAATTTTTATGTGTGGCTGACAACCCGCCGACTTGCTGACGCAGTCTTAATTGCGCTGGCGTAAATCCCTGCCATCATGTACTGCACGCAGGTTAAAAACACAAAGATTGATTTGCAAGAAAAGTCTCTGACCCTGTGACAGCGTCACTCATGCATGCTGCACATTGAAGCAAAAGAGAACCCGGAAGGGAAAAATATTTATTCTCAAATGATTTTGATGCGTATGCAAAAAAAGGGTCTGTTCTTTCTCGCCTTACAGCCAGCTTTGGGTAAACAAGTGGCCATCGGCTGATTGCTTTTGCAGATGTCAAAGCTTTCCCTCGGCATCAAATATTCATAAAGCACGTTTTGAAATGCAAGTAAAGTCATAACGGTGAGTGAGTGGCAGAGGGGTTGCACTGTACCAGCTATTTTTACAAGATATTTTAATCCGGAGAACAGCAGCAGCATGTTTTATCCCCACTGCATGTCATGTTAAAATAAAAATAAAAAAAAGGCCCACACAGGTGCCTTCAGTTCAGGCTGATTAGACCTCTGCTCAGGTTGATGTGGGGTCTAAATAAAAACATGAAACAAGATAAAAACACGACACAGTAGTCCATTAAAAAAAAATCAAGATAACGTACCGTATTTCTTCAAACAAAGGCTGAGAGTCAATTAAGGGCCGGGCCTCCAGTAACGGCCGGGGGTTTGGTCGCCACGAACAAATACAGGCCGGACTCCCAATATAGGCTGGGGAAACTCCCGGTGGCTGTCATTACGTACTTGCCAACTAAGGTAGTATATTTCCAATAATATTTAAATAGCGCCATATCATAAATGTTATCTCAGCCATTTTTCATACAGTGCAGGCCTAAAACAACAATTCCCACCACCAGCAAGCACTAAGCGACAGTGGCCCCGCTCTGGCCCCAGGGATGCATTTGACTATGGTTGCTGATGTCGCCAACGTTCACATTTCTCAAAATAGAGCTGCCAATAATCAGAGTTGGTTTCTCAGCCGGTGTGTCGCGGAGTGCAAGAGAACCTGTTGGAAACGCGAACTGTTCGGTGGTGAAGCGTGGGCTCAGGCTGGTCGGCTCACACCAGGCTAGTTAAGTCCACTGAGCGTCGTCTCCAGCACGGCGAATAAACTACAATGGTTACACGTACCATTATCGTTAATAAGGAGGCAGAGGAATAACTGAACACACAGACAGACAGAAAAATAGCGTGTATACACCTGAGAGATTAGCGGAGAGACGCTAACAGGAGAGAGCTATGAGAGTTTAAGCAGAACTTGTGTACACTTAAGTGTATAGAGGGTAATTAGCTGCTGAAGTGGGGAATGTGACAAAATTAACTGGTTCTAGCTAGAGCAGTGAAATACAGACACCGGAATTGAGGCAATACGCTTAGCATAGCACGTGACGGGTATGGGTTTCTGTCCTCTGACACGCTAGGCGGCTTCAATTTGAAATTGATACAGGATGCGTCCAGTAACAGTGTCATGCAGCAACTTTAACAGGACCAAACATGACCAATTACACTCAAATGGAGGGAAATAGAAATAAAAGCCTGCCTCTAATAAAGGCCTGGTACCTTCTATAGTTCAGGTAAGTAAAGGCCCCGGTCACTATCTGAGGAAATACGGCATCTTAAGTAAGAAAGAACAGCTCAAGTTACCTGTTGTAAACTGGACACTGATTTCCTAAATATGTTCAAGAAAAGAACTGATATGTTTTTAACAGTTCTCCGTGTTAAAATAAACATTTGGTACCAATATTGTAGGGAAGACTGGTAAATTGTCCAGTTGGTACACTTCCAAAAGTGTAATTCCAGTTGTTTGCATAACCTAGAGAGATTTTACGCAGTTCACAGCAGGTCAGTTGAATATGCAGAAATGTCATTTTTCAGCAGGCAAGCTTCAACAAATATGGAGAATAAACTCTGCAATAATACAGGAATGATAAGTATGGTTGAAATAGATCTTTAACAAAATAAAAAATAAAAAAGCCTGTGGGTTGGTTAATAATTCACAGATTACTAAAGGTGAGGAATCTCAGGAATACAACACACACATGGTTCCTTGATTTAGCTGTCAGGCACAATTAGACACTTTGTGTTTAGTCAGTATGTACACATGGTATTTTAGAAAAACCTTCACATCCCGCTTACCTAAAGTTCTGTATTCATGAACACCCACGAGAAATAAATACAGGTAGAGTAATTTTTGTATTTGGACTGAATTTATTCAGCATCTCTTGACTCGTGAACCACAGAGGATTTATTTGTTCATAGAATCAACCTTCACAATACTAAATGTAAGTAATACTAATCAAAATATTTAGAATTAGTCACACGTCAGAGCCGACGAGCTCTTCCACCAAGGGTAAGCCAGGCTTTTCCCAGGCTGTTAAGATTGGAGCCTCTGACACATGCTAACCTTTCTTTCAGCAGTTGAAATGTAAAACTTAGTTCCATGACCTCAAATGTCAAACATAATGGTCTGGTGTTTTGGGTTGGTTTATTTTATATTCCCACAAAAAAAAAAATAGCAGAAATAATTGGACGTTGGGTTAGGTTTAGGTTTACACATCCACTTAGCATTGCTTCTTCTGCCATTTAGTGTTAGAATTGTTGGCGTCACGGATGTCGTGATGCGTGGTTCAGTAGTGGAGGAAAGGATCCGAGCACAGACAGCAAAGGTCAGTATGAACACTTACAACTTAAATGCACCTCACTTAATGAGGGGATGGGCAACAGGTGTTCACAGGAAACCAGGTGAAGGGAATCAACACAAATGAGAAAGAGACCAGGCACAGGACACCCCGACAGCAATCCATGGGTTTTTTCTTGCCATCCATTTTAAAGACAACCGAATTCTTAGTTATATAATGTGATTATGATATTTCCCATTTTAATGGGATGGGTTTTTTTTTTTTTTACTAAATGTAATGCAACACATTATTAGAGGATTCCAATTTTAATGAATACATTTCCCCCCGCGTTGATTCTGCAGCATCATCAATAGGCTGAGCTCAGCTGAAATGTACAGTTCACTATAATCTGTGTCACGGCCGACTACATGTGGTGGACAACTGGCAGAAGATGAGAGCTATTTAAGGAATACGTGTGTTTTTCAGATTTACTATTATGTATGCACATGTTTCGCCTTCCTGGACTGAATGCATGTTGGCTGTTGCTGTCTTTCAAAGCAAAACAGCAGGGAGGCAGAGTGGTAGCAACGTCCTCTTTTCAACAGGAAGCAGCGGGGTTATTGGAAACAGCACAGGTGCTAGTGAGTTATCAACCCACTACAGCTACGGCTGTCAGCCTTTCATGATTGATGTCTTCCACTGTTGCTCGCTATGAAGATTGGAAACCAAATAGCAAATGGCACCATGTTTAATTTTAATGTGTGTTCTTCTTTGAACAGGCGTACGTCTGATTCGCATTGTTGGACGGCCCACTCTCTCCATGAGCCCCCTCCCCCCCACCCTAGGGGCACTGCCTATATTTACACCCCTTGTGGTTCTTTAGTCCATTATCCAATGACATTTTATCTTATAGCTTACCATTGTCTGAAGTTTCTAGGATTAATTCCTCTTCAGCAAACCAGTGGTTTTGATTTATTTTAGTATGTCATGGAAATCAATTTGCAGTGACTTGTTAAGTCTTTGAGACAGACTACCGTATGTCAGAAGGACATAAAAAACTTCTACAGTGTCTGATGTCTTTAACCTCTTTGTAATGGTCTAAGCAGTAAGGCACAGGACCAAGGTGTAAAAGGAATTCCTAGTTTTAATAAACTTCTAAAAATACAAACAAAATCATACATAATCACATTTCTCAAAAGGACCCCAGCCCCCAGCCCCCAGCCCCAGCCCCCAGCCCCAGCCCCCAGCCCCAGCCCCCAGCCCTCTTATAAGTACTTTCCATTCCAATAGTTCCCACCATAATT
>JAVQJV010067973.1:0-12816 GCA_036024995.1 Gadopsis bispinosus
GAATATGCAAAGAAGAATAAAAAAGGAAAATCACAATATTTGAAATATCTTATGATATTTGTTGTGGGAGTAATTTGGAGATGAATAGAAGATATAATAGTGTAAAATAAAGAATAATAAAATACTCTAATAAAAACAAAAACAGAAAATATATAATAAAATAAAATATAATGTAGAATAATAAACAATAAATAAGAAGAATAACAATAAATAACATATTAATATAACATTTTCATCTTTAACCATGGAAACTTTTAATAGTAAAAACAAGAAAAAGAATGAATGTGAATTAAGTAGCTCTAATATAAACTACATGAAGGTGAACTATGGTGAGGCATCTGTGAGTGAGATAAGACTCTGGATAACTGAATGTGGATTTCCAGAACCAGGACATTTTATTGCAAGATAAATAACTCAGTTAAGATAGAAACTTGAGGAAAAGGCAAAAGGCATTGAAGGAAAGACAATGGATGAAAAAGGTGAGGGAGATTGGGATGTTTATAGCTTATGGATGTAACATTAATTGAAGTTTGCTCTCCTACACCTGACCTGCAGGAGACCCATTTGATGCTTTTGCAAAAGCAGTTGCAAAACTTCCTGTTACTGCTCATACACTGTTGTTTGTTTCAACACCTCTAACACCCACAGTTGATACACAGGAAGTTCAACTGAGAGCAGATGCAGCAGAGAAGACAACATGGGCAAAAAGCAGAGAAGGTTTGGTAAAGCCCCACTGTTAAACCCTGTTCATCTAAATGTCTACCTCCATTATTGTGCAAACCTTTCTTCTGCTTTATCTGAGATTCACAAGCAGGTATAACATCAAGCACTATGTTTTCAAATTTCAGATTTCCATCACAACCCGAAACCACAAAAACAGAAAGATAAATGTAAACGTTGAAGATGAACAACATAGAGCGTTGCACTAATACAATAACATAAGAGTGAGGTAAAAGAATAAACACTACCAAATGCAAGCCAGATTGTATTAAAGGGAAAAGAAAAGAAACATTCTAAAAAGATTTTCAAATGTAATCATCCATTGTCAACCAAGAGGTTTACAAATGTACATGTGTGTTTATCATAGACTTCCACTTGTTTGAAAAATATTAACACTTAAAATGACTGTAACTGTTAAAAAAAATAAATGCAGCTGTAATATGATGATGACTAATGTAGGTGAAACGTTTGTACTGACCTTGGCTTTGGCTGCACTCTCCTCCATGTCAACTACTGCAGGGTCATGTAAGAAAAGAAACAGAATACATATGATCAGCATGAAGAACTACATGTGGTTAGCTAATTATCCTTAGTTTATCTAATACTTTAAATATTTTAGACTATCGTTGACAGTTTTGGTTTCAGACTCTCCTCCTCCTCCTAAAGGTTGTGCTGCTTTTCTGCCTCCATCTGCTCTTCATCTTTGCAGAGTCATAAGACAAAGCTATTCAAACAAACACGACAAGAAACTATAACTGCTAATGCACATTAACATATAAGCTGATGGAGCAAATTATTTGATTAATTAAATAAAAGACATCTTGCACATAAAACATTTTGTCTGATGATTTTACTTTTACATTTTACATTTAACATTTAACATTTTACAGAAACTCTGTCTACGTGTATGTCTGTGTGCAGCAAGCATTTTGTCACTGGTAGCCTAAGTCAAATTTCCAAATATCAGTTTTTATATGGAGTGAAACTGGTCTCAATAATACGCATCATAGTCTGACTTCAGGTGTCTTTCCCACACACAAATTCACTGAAAGCCCAGATGTCCACCAGAACTTGCATGCATTAATGAACCTCTGGAGCTGAATACCATTAATATGGTCTCAAAGAAATGTAACAATCTGCAAATAAATACATAAGAGTGTCACAAATATTTTTAGACATTCGTATGGACAGGAAGCTTGTTGAAAGCGAAAATTATCAGATGTGTGAAGTTGAAATTAAAAATCTGTAAGCAAAATATACACATTTATCCAGGTTGTGATGTGTGCATTCCTAAAAATTGTTCAATCAAATTGCTTGGTATGTGTGTGGATTGGAACATTTGTGATTATCCAAATTACACACAAATCATTGTTCACATTTACAAATCTTATTTTTCATTAGTGGATCATGTAATACACATTTGTAAATCTTATTGAGACTACTCTCACTACATAGTTTCAGGCTAACTATATTGCTGTAAGCTAAGCTTAAGCATTTTGACAATATGAAACCTCTGCAGTGGGGTGTGGCTGAATCAGAAACTTCTGCAGTATCATGTTTGAAAGTAACTTAGATAACTACAATAACTTAACTTGAGAAGGAACGCTGAGACAGATGGACACTATTGAGTTTGTCCTCTCTAGTCGACACAAGGTGCTAAAATAACCCTTTGACATGCTGAGATCTAGAAGCTACAGGCTTTTTGTTAGCGTGTCAGCCCTGGTTGCATATTGTAGCACCAATTAGTTTCCCTTCTGGTGGAAGTGGCTTTCAGAGCGCTTTGTCTCTATAAAGTATGAAATGTTTTTTGTCCTATGTAAACCACATACACACAAACGTTGAGAAAAGATGAATGCACAATAAATGGCTTATTAAATATGCAGGACCTGTGTGTGTGTGTGTGCGTGCGTGTGGAGGGAGTTTTGTATTGCTATCTTTATGAGGACCAAATTGAGTTTTAAACCATCGTAGTGAGGATATTTCTGGGAATGCACACAAGTATAGAAAGACAAATGTGTTTGTGTGTGCAAGCACTCTTAAAAATATTTTAAGTATTATGTCTGTGCATAGAACCACCATATAATTGCTGTATAAACTCACCTTTTGTTATGTCTCCTTAGCTCTGCCTGGTGTGTGAAGATGTGGCTGCCTTGTGAGAAATCCTTCCTGTCTACGTCCCATATATAGGGAGATCAGAGGCTGTTAGATTTAATGCCCCTCCCACCTGCAATTTTGTTGCGATGTGATAGGTTTGAGGAGCTGAGAAACTTGAACCAATGATGACAAAATGTCAAATTTCAAAGCTACAGCTGCTATAAGAGTTCATGTTTGTTTAAATAGACATTATCTATCAGGATATCCACTGATGTTTTATCACAAATAAGGATAAGTTAGTCCAAAAACCAACAGAGGTATTGATTCAGTCTTTACACTTTACAATAATGATCAGCCATAAGTTATTTATAAGCCTCGAGTTAACAATGAACATCAACACAACGTTAATATACATTTGTTAATGACTAACAATCTATATGCTATTTCACAAATGTGTTGTAAGTCATCTATAAACCATTGTTTAATTACAAACAACTCATTATTGTCATGGACTGTGACTGGTTCCTTTGATTCCTGTTTTATTTTGAAGCCCTTCCTGTCTTGTCTGTGTTTGCACTTGTGTATCCCTGATTTCAAGGATTTGTTTTGTCATGGATTTTCTGATGCATGGAGATGGAGACAATAAGAGGAGAGACCGATTGAAGAGCCATCATCTCTTTATCTAGTCAGCCAGAAATGTGCTGTGAGGTCAGATAGATTTATTGCGACTGTCATAAGGAAAACAAAAGCAAGATCGTGAAGTAAGACTGAGCAGCTCTAAGATTGTGTTAACTGAGCCAGTTTGAGCTAGTGGCTAGCTGCAGGCTAATAGTTCATATCTGGAAGGAAGGCCTCCTTATGGGGACAGTTCAATTCAGTTTTATTTATATATAACGTATATTTACTTATATATGTTTATATCATAACAGAGTTATCTCATTGCACTTGTTCATATAGAGCTAGTCTAGACCAACTCTATATGTATAGACCCAACAATTCCACCATGAGCAGCGCTAGGCGACAGTGGCAAGGAAAAACTGTCTTTTAACAGGCAGATACCTCGAGCAGAACCAGGCTCTGGGTGCCACCATCATACCCCACTATAACAATTAGTAAATGATCATCATATTTTTTGTTGCTGTATCATTAATTACCTATACGTTTGCCTGTTGAAAGCACAAAAAGTAATTATGAAAAAAGATGGGGTTGGTGACTCCATGTGTTTCAGCTGTCTACGCACCCACTATGTCATGGTCTGTGTCGGTGTGTTTGTTTCCTGTTTTATGTTACTTGTCCTGTGTACTTCTGGTCTTGTGTTATACAGCCTTATTTCTCCAGTCTGTTCAGTGTTCACCCGTTTTGAGTCAGTGTCCTCTCTGACCTTGCCCTTGTGGGTCTCTGATCATAGATTGGTTTCACCTGCTCCCAGTGTTCACCTGTCCTGTGTTCCCTCGTTAGTGTCTTGTCTACTTATACAGGTTCAGTTGCTTTGTCTGGTGTTGGTTTATTGTCATTGTGCTCGCTGTTGGTCGTGCATGTCAGTGTGTGACTTGCCGTTGTCCCGTGTTCACCGTGTGCTCCCAGTGGGTGTTTCTATGTGTTTCCCTCTCCTGGACGTTCTCTGTGTTGGACTTTGGTTTTCTCCTCCATCCGCCTTACCGTTTGTAAGTGCATTTTGGTTATCCTTTAATAAAACCCCTTTTCCCCTCAACGCTACCTGCTTTTGGGTCCTTCCTCCACTGCCTACACCCCCCAGTCATGACACACGACAAAAAGGCTATACGCAGTGACTAAGATCATCAAGAGGTTAATGCTATTTAAAGGTTAATTGAAGTATTTTTAAACCTGGGCCCTGTTTTTATATATTCTGGGTGTTAAATAACTAATAGGTACAGAAGGTTTTGAAATGAGCCCTGTAGTCTCATCCAGCAGCCACAAAACAGGCTGCAACGTCCTCCTAAAGTATGTCCGTTAAAAGTTGTTTTTGCCAAAAATGTCACAAAACTCATTCTTTGGCCATAACTCAAGAACTATATTTCAGTTGGTCAAACAATGAGTTGGTGACACTTTTGAATCTAAGATTGTCACTGTTTGCTGTTACAGCTCCCACAGACATTCACGTCCTATCTCCCAAACACACAAGAAAGGCATGATGTCATGCCAAAACACAGCAGACTGTTTAAATAACTAACTTATGAGCTGTTGAGGGAATGTGATGTGAGCTTACAATGTTCAAATTAAAGAAAAAAAGCAGAAATGTCATGAAATTAAATATTTGTTACAAATCAGGCCTTTATTACAGCCGCCATGTCATTTTAGAAAAACCAAATCTAAAAAAATAAAGCTTGAAAAACAAATCTATAAACATGTTACAAGCGCAGTCATCACATAGACTTCGGAAGAATATCAGCTGTAATATGCTACAGTATCTTTTTACACCATTATTCCTGATGAGTTAATTTACAATGTAGGTTATCTCACAATTGTTTGAAAACCTCAAATTCTATGTTGATGTCTCAGACCTTTGCAACCGAGCAGCTTTATTTATCCATCCATCCAATTTCCTCCGATTGTCCTGGACCAGGTCGCGGTGGCAACAGTCAAAGCAGGGTTATCCAGACGTACCTCTCTACAGCACTTTCCAGCTGCTCCTGGGGGATCCCAAGGTGTTCCCGGGCCAGTTGAGACATATAATCTGTCCAGCATGTTCTGGGTCTACCCCGGGGCCTCTTACCAGTTGGACGTGCCTGGAAAACCTCTAAAGGCAAGCGTCCAAGAGGCATCCTTATCAGGTCACCTCAATTGGCTCCTTTCGATGCGAAGGAGCAGCGGCTCTACTCCGAGCTCCTTACCCTGTCTCTAAGGGTGAGCCCGGCAACCCTTAGGAGGAAACTCATTTCGGCAGCTTGTATCCAATCTCATTCATTCGGTCACTACCCAAAGCTCATGACCATAGGTGAGGGTTGGAACGTAGACCGACTGGTAAATTGAGAGCTTTGCCTTCCAGCTCAGCTCCTTCTTCACCTCGACGGTCTGGTACAGACTGCATTACCGCTGATGCTGCACCAATCCGCCTGTCCATCTCACGCTCCATTTTATCTTTATGTAAAATACATTTTGCTGTTAAACATCATGATTATGTAGTGAGTGGTTATGTACAGCATGTAAAAAATATAAAAATCCATTCAAAATTCATTGTTCTCCAGAATATTCAGTTACTGTTATGAGTATAATTAATGCAGCTGGGACTTCAGTCACTTTGTTACTGATGAATCTAAAAAGTCTAATAGTTTGTCTTGACAAGAATTCGTGTTGTGGTTTCAGACTAATTCAGTGACTTGTATCTTTAGAACAGTTTAAATATTCTGTACAAAAATCACGGCAGCAATGTAGTGCAGAGAGAGGGGAAGGTCAAGGGGTCAAGATCAGCATCAAACGTCCATCCTGCAGAAACTGGACACAAACAGGGATCTTTTAGCTGATCGTGTAGCTGCATGTGAGGAGGGGAAGAAGAATGTTATGAAGGAACAACAGAATATCGCACAATGTTCAGCCTCTGACTTGAAATGAACCCAGAACTCAGGACTCAGGTCACTGGAATGTCTTTATGGTTTTATTGGATCAATGAAGTTTCTGCTCTCTTTCAGAAAGAGTTTCAGCACCTAGACTTTGATCACTTCTTCCTCTTCAGAAAAGGCAAATGATGTTTTGCTGCTGTGGGAAAAAGCAGGAGAGGGGGTGTCGTTGCTCAGCCTCGTTCCCTTTGTGAAGGACCCGCCACAATAATGACGGGACAGCACGTCAGCTGCCCTCTGGAACCTCTCTGCTTCCATTGCAGGCACCGCTTTCTGAGGAGACCCAGTGCTCATGTCTGGTGTCCTCAGTGACGTCCTCTCCTCCTCTTTCTCTGTCCAGTTAGAGCGCCCCCTGTTGCTCATGTTCCTGCTGAATGACCCGCTGCCCATGGAAGGGTTGGATGAAGTCACCCCAGGGCTCTGCACAGGCGTCTCTGTTAGCGAGCTGTCGTCCTCTTCTTCTTCTTCCTCACCTGCTTCCTGGTTGTGATTAGACATCTGAAAGTAGCTGGCGTTGTCGATCAAGCTCAGTACCTCAGTCATAAGGGAAGGGCCAAGGTCTACAGTGAAGGAGGTGAGGGAGTCCGAGCGCGTCAGTGTGATGCCAGACCCTAAATGGATATCTTCATCTTGTAACTGTCTGTCGAGGCGAGAGAGGCGGGGCAGAGTGACAAATCCGGACTGCAGACCTGCAGACAGACAGGAAGAAAACTAATCTGAATTAATGGCATTACATAAACAAACATCTCAGATGACAGAATAAAATCTTTACAAGAATAACCTCTATGTAAGTTACAGGGTGTTTAATGGCCATGTGTAGTAGTTGGAGTCTGGAGTGAAAATGTTGAATCAACACTTTGTTCAAGGGAAATCAATGAATGTGCTATTTAAGAGAACAGTAAAAAAAACTTATTTTTTACAAACACGAACATCTTTGAGATATTAGCTACAGCCAGAATGAGTTTTTTGGAGTATATCTGAATAGTCCCCATATCCCAGGAAACTTTCCATACTGTTTCTGTGTCATTTATTCAAGGTTGATGGCGCAGCTCCAGGATAGAAGACATCACTTCAATCGGTCACTCTGTCAGTTAAAATTAGGTACCTTGAGCTGGACGGCATTTTGACATCCAACATGTTGACTGAATTGACTTGATAGTCCCCAAAATGCAAATCTATAACCTTCACTCATCTTTAAAGCTTAATTTTTGCAACTCTGACTGTTTGTAAATATCACACAATCCAAAATACAGCGAGTTGGACAAAATACTGAACCGTATTATTTTTAACCAGAGACATAACACATTTAAAAGGAAGCTGGTTAAGAGAAAATGATGTGGGGCCTTTCAGTACAAGCTGTTGGAAGTCTAGCAATTACACTCCTTCACCACAGGGCGGCAGTATGTAACATCCCAGTAACCCACTGCTGAAACTTCCCTGCAGTGACAGACTGAGTTTTCTGTCTCCTTACATCTGTCAGACAGCAGAAAACAGGAGGAGATGTGACAGAGGTATGATGCTGCTGAAAGGGAGAAGAACAAGTGGAAGCTGGAAACTAGAAATTTCTGTGGTGTTTCACAGTGGGGGTCCAGAAAAGACCCTGATGAAGGCGATAAGCTGAAACATGTTGGTCTGATAACAAAATTTCTCTTTATAGAGTTGCTGGAGTTTGACATTTTCACTTCTCCAAGCACCTTGGAAGTAGGTGAAGTTGTGCCAGAAATGAATCCCTCTTCTGCTTCTACAGTCCAGTAAAGAGTGAGTTAATAAAGGTTTCAATTGCAGGATAAATTGTAGAACATTGTAGACCTACTTTAATGTTACTTATTTCTCTTTGCAGTATTATCTCAATTTTAAGCTTTAGCAGAAGTGTTGTGTTTGTTCTATAATTACAGTCATTGGTCCCTGCAGTATTCCTAGTTTTGGAAAACTCCTTGTTGATGTTTCACTATTGGCGAACTTGTCTTTATTTTCAAGACTGAACTCCTCTGTAAAGCAGTGAATAATGACAACATTTAACGTAACAAACTCGTGTAAAGAACTGTGAGAATATGAAAAGATGGACCGACGTAATGACAAACTGAGAAACCCACTCATGACAAAAAGCTCCACATCACTCAGTTTGGGCAAATTCCTTATGGACTGGATAAGGGATCTGGAGAGGGAAAGGGGATTTCCAGTCCAGACTCAGTACACCGCTGCCTGATGAGCTGCGATTGGTTAGCAGATATAATGAATGGTGCGTTTATGTTGTACATCAGTGACACATGTACACCGAGATGGCAGGAAATGCCCACTAAGTATCGCTCTTTCTCCCAAAGCAGCGGCGTGTGTTTGCGTTTATAGACCTGATTGTGTACAGGTGTTGCCTAGGTGACTCCAGGTGACTCAGAAGAAGCCCGCCTGTTTGCTGGTTGTCTGGGAGGAATGCGGGAACGATGGTGAAAGGGAGAGGGCAGCCTCACCCTCTCTGTGTGTTCACTGACATTTAGAGTCCTGTTTGCACCAAGTCAGCTCAGCAGCTCTTTATGCTTTCTGGTCCGCTGGAGAGTGAACGGTGAGAACTGCAGCTGTAATCATACAGTGTACCACCAGTTTGGGTGTTTTTTCCTAATTCATGGTGACTAAACTCAATTCTGCTCTACCACTTGGCTGCAGCCCATAACTAGATAATTGATCATTCTGCCTCTGTAGTTACTGTGAAGATAACAAAAGTGGAAAATATTATATATTATTATATATCAGACTACACATGCTCCATCTGATCTCATGTCAGAAGGATGTTCTGAGCCTCTAATGATTGTGACCATGCCAAATGTCAGCTGTTTTTAGTATATTTTTTTATTACTATTTTGAATTAACACAGATAATTGATTTGCTGAAGCTAACATGCTTCCTCGACTGCAGTCTTTGTTGATTTTGATCCAAAATAAAAAACTCAACATATATTATGTAATTCCGGGCTTTGATGCAGAACAAATTGAGGACCACTTGACCAAACTTACACATTCTTTATACTTTGTTCCATCTCCCTCCTGTAAATAATAATGATTATTACTATCCAGTCTTTATTTCTTGCCAGGACAGTTTATAGTGACAAGGTTGTGCTTATAAAAACATTAGAATTAAGACAGACATTCAATAAAACCCTAAGATTCTGAGAGTCTGGACTTAGCTTCATAGGCTCTATATGATAGTGCAGAATTATAGAGGCTTTGCATGATATCAAATAAAGGTTAGTGTCCAGGAAAAACAATCATGTTTATACCTAAAACAAAAAAACCTTACAACCTCTTCACAATAACTTAACATCATAGAGCTCTGTTACTCAATACTGAATGAACACGTGATTTCCTTTCTGTTGTGCACAGTCTGAGAAATGGCAGAGAGGTGTGAATCAATCCTGGCTGTCAGTGGAAAAGCTTCCAGCTGTACTCGTTGAGTCAAAATGTCAAAATATGCTTTCTTTGTCCAAACCTTTCCTATAGCTTTAGCCTAGCAACAGCATATCATGGAAGTCAGCCAGATTGAGAATTGCTCATATTGGGATCTTTCAATGTTTTTTCAGTTAACTGTGCCAAATCACGTGACCAGGGCATGTTCACAGTGAAGCTGATTTGGTGTGAATGACTCTGCATCATAACACCATGCCATACTGTGTTGTTATTACACCTAGAGTGTGATCGCGCTTTGCTTAACTTTTCTGAGACCATTACCTTTTCTCAGCTCACGTTTAATGAAGCTGATCCAGCTGCTGAGATGCTTTACATAAACCCTGCGCCATGCTGAAAGTTATTATCTGTATTATCTCACCATATGCGCAGAAGGAGTCGTCTGTGGAGCTGATGGAGCTGGGAAACAGCACCCTCTGTCGGCACCCATTGGGGGAGTCCATGTTCAGCTGGGGCAGGGAGATGGCGTTCTTGATGATGGGTGAGATGTCGGGTGGCAGGGACGACAAGTCACGGGAGCCCCCTCGCGGCCGAGGCTCAGGGTTCTTCCGCACATGCCGAAAGGTACGTGTGAAGAACCCGGTGGTCTTGTTTGCTGAGTCCGGACTTCCTGGCTCCTTGACGCCCCCATAGTTGCTAAGGAAGGAAGTGTCGCCAAAGACGTCCCCACCACGACCAACATGCATAGTATGTCGGAAGTCACCCAGCGGCGGGCTGATCATGTCCACTGAGAGCTCGCTCTTGAAACGACGTTTCCCCTGAGAGCCAGACACAAGGCCCTTAATCCCTGGCAGTTTTCCCAGACTCATGGTGACAGAAAAGTAGTGTAATTTCCCTTTAATTCGAATGAGGGTGTCTGACCTCTGGTTACATGTCAGTCAAGTTTACATTCCAGTTTAGGGTCCACTGTAAAAGCAGAGAGGAAGAACAAGTGTAAATGCCAGGACAGTGAGAATGCAAAACACAAATATGTGGTTGTTCAGTTGTCAGAGAATGTGTGTGTGATCCATTCTACACACTATTCCACACCGTTTTCCTTTTGGATCGGCACTGAAAGATGCCAGTATGGACGTAGAGTCAAGTCCCCTGTTGTGTTTCTCCTCTTCCTCTCACGCACAGCTAGTGCTGCACATGACCAAACGCTCAGCTCACTCCTCCTGCTCAGCGGCAGCTTTCAGTCCCGACGCAGTAACAAAGAAGATGAATTACAAGGTCGTACTTTGTTTTCTCTGGTTACCACAGCTTATGTGGTTGGTTGGAAGGTTTGGGACGGATCCCTGTTCAAATTTGGTTCAGCGAATGACAGTTTAGAAATACACAGCCCGGCCGCAACTGCAAATACATCGAGGCGTGATTTTAGCCAAACAACTCAGCTGGTTCGTGTGACAGAAATGGACTCTATGTTTACACTGTGATCACTTAATTTGATATCTTTTTAGATTTTGGGGACTGTTTTGCTGCCAGTTTCACTAAGAGGATCACCTCACCAGGAAGTCTTGTAAAACCAATGTATTTTTAATTTGCCTTTTCTCCAAACTTAGTTAAAGAAGCTTTTAAGTAGCAGATAGGTCGACATTTTAAAAGCAAAGTGAGACTGGACAGTGTGTTGCACCAGTACACAATGCACACAATATATAAATAACTCTGTTTAGGAACTTTATTGGTCCAAACCCACCAGACTATGGCTTCCCTACTCACTATTGTTTAAGTTTCAGGTTAGTCTACAGGGATTAGTGCCTGAGTTTAAGCCTGACATGTTACTCAGGTTTTTAAACTTACTTTAGCATCCCACCCACATGGCATGCAGTTATGTTCATCCCTTCATTTACATTTCTCCTGCCTTCTCCTTTTAGCTTCACAAACCTTCAGTAATCTTCTATAATCCTGCGTTTTTAAAGAAAGTTATTCACAAAGCACAGCTGAACGTGAAAGCATCAGTTTCTCCACTCTGTTGCTTACTGGCAGTGAGTCCATTTCAATAGATCCCAACTTCTGAGAGGGTCTTGTGTGTCTCATCCAACAAGTTGTTCTGCACTTGTCTTCTTCCTCAAAGTCCAAGCACAGAGAGCATGGGGGGGGGGGGTGTTCCACTGCCATGCACTGTCTCCCACTAAAGAGGTTTATCCATGTGTGGCACCACACTGTCCATGGGACATCCTGTCACCAGGCTCTCTCGCCCCGCTTCTTTGTCCTCTGTTCCCTGGTCCCTCTGCAGCCAAGACGCCAGACTTTTGAGAAGTTACCAGAGCAAAGGAAACAGGAGGGCGACGCTGTCTTGAAAAGACCAATAAAGTAAGGTGCCGTACTCCAGAAAGTGTTTTGTCTGCATCATCCTGGAAGAAAGATAAGGCTCCTCCAGGATTGTGCGTGCACTGGATTAGCTGCTAAATCCCTTCTGTCTTCCCTCCCTCTCTGACTCCCTCACTTGCTCTCTGCCCTCTTCAATCCACTTAGTTCTCCAATGGTTTCCAAGCAGGGGGGCTTCTGTGTTTTCATTCAGTTCACTTCAGGCCAGCTAGGAGAACAGACAGAGAGAAAAGGAGTGAGATGTGAGTTGCACACTAGACTGAAGACTAAAGGAGGAGCGTTCAGGCACACATAAACGTGTCAGGCAACTAAAACTTTGGATTGACTAATGCTGGGAATGTTTTCCCTCCGTGTGTGTTGCCTGAGGAGTCAGCAGGTTCCTAAGAATATGTTCAGGGACTGGACTTGAGATATAAAACCTGAGTACTCCGGGAACTTTGAACAGTTTTTTGTGTGCTTTCTAAGTCTGACTCATATGATTAATATTAATTTTAGTAGATGCACTTATCATTATTCTCTCCTGACTCAGCAGCACTTTTCTACAGTTATACAGTTTATAATTATATGTATTTTAGCACAAACGATTAGATTAGTCAATCTGCAGAAAATGTATTTTGACCATCAAGTATTTATTTAATTTGTTTATTGAACCAAAATGTCAAACATTA
>JAVQJV010067975.1:0-25547 GCA_036024995.1 Gadopsis bispinosus
GCTTGAATTGGTATTGAATTGTATTGATGGAGTCTCTTTATTGTGAAACTAAATTACTATTTGAGTGCACAGCAGAATGTCCCAGCTGCCTCTAAACACACCATTCGTTCTTCACAACAAACTCTGCAGGGACAATTTGAGGGGCTTGTTTGTTCATTCTGGAATGAGGCATTATGGCACAGTTAAATTTGAGTATTTTGTTCATTAGATGGCTAACACGAGACGGGCTGATATTTATTTTATTTTTTTATAGAAAGCTGTAAAAAGACGAACAAATGTGACCGTACAGTAGGAAACACAAAATGGAGCAGTGTTCTCAGTCCAGTCAACTCAGGGTCACAATAGCTGTTGAAGCACTTTCGATAATGGTCTCAACGGACTGAAGGCGCAACTGACCCTTCTGGCTCGAGAACAACAGTTTGAAGGCAAAGTTGTGTCGGCAAACAATTACACCGTGAGCTGAGATCCGTGTCATTGCTCACTCTGGCTGCTGTAGCTGCGCTGTCGCATGATATATTGCTTTGTCTTTGAATGTGTTTTCTTATGGCTTGGTGATAACGTATCATTTAGCATTATTACAAAGAAATTCCCATCAGTATATTTTAGGTTAAAAATAAAAATGCTGTAGTCAAACATTTTTCCGAGACACTTTAAGTGTGCGTGTTCTCTCCTCGGCCACAGCCATTCAGAGGCTGCCGCCGCTGCTGCCTCAGGCATTCAAACTCCGCCCTCGAGTGGCTGCTTCACCTCTTTAGTGAGACTGACTCTGCTGTGATCCCTCAGCATCCAGGGCGTAGTCTAGCTTTCCAACCACACTTCTCCACCTCTACCGCCAGCCAACCCAGTATACCTAAGCATTTTCCTTTCCCAAGCTTCATGTACCATATCCTCCCCCGTGGGAGCGTAAATGCCAAAATTTGCTGCTGTGCGTGTGACCACAACATCAGGTCTGGCCTTGACATGCTGCTCGCGGCTTCCTGTGGGATAATCAGATGCCTGTGCTCAGCTGGGTTGACTCTTCTTCCTCATGGACAGAACAGATTAATGTATCATTTAATGTGTTTTGTCTTCATTTCAACACTTCAGCGATCAGTTACAATACATCTTAAAACTGACATAAATGTTTGTCTTCTATTCCTGTTTTGGGTTCCGCATTCAACTGAACATCGAAGCAACTGCAAAGGGAAGCGCAAATTTGGACCAAGTGTGTTTTTGTTTGGCCTAATGTGAAACACGTCTAGGATATACAGTCTTTTGTGTTACAGTTTGATGGTCATGGTGGATCACAAGGAGTGATTCACCAGTGAAATCACCGCCAGGCTTTCTAAACTTTGCTAATATGTAAACTGTATTTTCTTCTCTCCTTCTGTTTCCTGTCAGGTGAGCTGTGACTGTCCCCTTCTTTGTCTCTTTGTGCACCTGCATGCACCGTGGGCAGCCCCGGCCTGTCGGAGAGGTGCTGTGCTCTGAGACTGTGCTGCACTAGGAGAAACCCATGGCTTCTGGCCGTCCATCTCCCTCTGTAGGCCGCAGGCTCAGGCTGCTGGAGTTGCTTCTTGGGCCTCTGTTGGTCTTGCTGGTTTCTGGGCTGGGACCAGTATTGGGTCAGAAGGTCTACACCAACACATGGGCTGTCCACATACCCGGAGGTCTGGAGGAAGCTGATCAAATTGCCAGTAAACATGGGTTCATCAACTATGGACATGTAAGTAATAAGCTGTTTCTCTGGCTCTTCATTTGTCTTGTGTGTGTTTTTATTTTTTATTTTTTTGGTTTTTTGTTTTACCTGCTTTGAAGTGGTAAAATGTTATAATGATAAAGTCAAAGAACTGACACACTGACATTGGGGATGATACAAGGATGTATGTGACAACAAAACCAACTTCAGTTTGACTATGGAAATATATAGGACGTTTGGCTTCCTGAAAGGCTTCATAAAAAGAGGCGGGTTTGCTGCTATTATACAAGGTGCATCCAATGGTATTCATTTCTTCTAGACTATCAATAACCATGTACTCGTTTATGATTATTATGAGTATTCAGAAGGTTCCACAGTAACCAGCTGTTGTGTGGAGTCGGGCGGGATGCAAAAATACTGTTAATCTGTGGGAGTTGGATTGATCTGAAATAAGTTTTCAGTCAATTGCTCCTTCTGTCTTGAGAAAGGGTTAAATAATTCAAATCTTATTATTTCTGTGTGCGTCATTGAGCGCTTCCTATTTTGTGACTTCCTGTTTGAACTCGGTGCAAGCTAATTAACCAAGTTATCCTTTAACATCATCACATCCTCTCCTGAAAAACATGTAAGACTTGTTAAATTACTGTAGACTTCAGTAGGACAACAGGAGGGGTTTTTCGGTCTTTATTCGCAATTAGTCTTTTTGTCGTGTGTACTATTTAATAAATAAAATAAATAAATAAAAAAAAAAAAAATCTTACAAGTGTTCACCAGTCACTTATCCTGATATGAGATATGCAGGTCATTTCAAAGTGCTTCTTTGGCTTTTTACCAGCACAATTTTGGAAATGAAACTCTGTTTTGGTATTGGATGTACTCTTGAAATTAACTTTTCAAAGTATCTAACTCTGTGTCAAGTTGACCTAATCTTTCTGGATAGATGATGATCGATGTTGATGTTGTACTCACTGATGAACCGTGATCACGTTCTTCAAATATATAGCTTTTATATGCTTATTTTAGGATCATCAGTCCCTCCCAAGCTGTAAAAAAAAATGCATTTAAACAGTAGAGCTGTAACCTACAAATTGCGCAGTGTACCTTTTTTTTAGACCTTTCTAATGATAGCATGTGTGACTCAGTGTGGCGTTTCCACTCCGCCCATGCTCACCTGCCTATCATCAGGCTGATCAGTGTTATCTACCCCGGCTCTGCATCCATTCATTGCCAGATCGTTTTGTTATTCTCTGGTTGTGCCTGGACCCTGCACTCCCACATCAGCCTGCCTGCTTCCCTCCACCTTGGTCACGGCAGACCTCGTCTCCCTCCCTGGCGTCTTCATCGTCAGAACCGGCTTCAGTAAATAAAAGAGTAACCCTTACCTGCTGCGTTGTTGTCTGCGCCTGCGTCCTCCCGTCCCCACAACACTCAGTACGAACTGAGGTTTACAAAGTATAACGTAGGAATTTGAGGATAGTTTTCATCGTCGTACACGTTTTCAGAAAGTAAACAAAACGAGCAAGCGGCACTCCATGCAGATGTTCCAGTGTCTCACCCCTTTTCCAGGGAACCGTGTTTTTTGTTTTGCACTGTGTGGTCTTACCGGTCATGACCAGGAATGTTACTTGCGCTCTGAATCGCAGCATGCAGATGAGTAATCCTGCACACTTAAATCCTTAAACTATGTATTGCAAGGAATCCAGACAAAGCAACTACACCCATATATTTACAAAACTGCGGGGGGGGGGGGGGTGAAAATGGACTGTCTGACCAGAGCTAGCTTAATGAGCTAGTTGTGACACAGCATTTAAGATGGAAAAATTTCAGAGCAGGGGCCCGTCCAACAAAACGGGCTCAATAAAGTTAGCTGGATAAATGCTGAGTAAAGCCTTGAGCTCTCTCAAATCTGAAACACTGACTCAAGTAAAAACAGATGTTCCAGGTTTTTACTTGGAGGCAGGTATTTTTTCTTCTTTTTCCTAAAGCTCCTTTATAAGTTAGATCCCTGATCTGGTGTTTGTTTTTGTGTCGGGTTAAAGTAACTTAGTTGCGTCCCACCTCATCGCCATGGAGATGAGGTGGGACGTAGGAGATGAAGCCCAAAATGCCTGACCTTATGTGTTCAGTAGAAATTACCATAGCAACCACCTTGTGCTGCTGAGGCATCCAAACCATTACCTACAGTATGTCCTACTGTGCGTGTGTTGAGCTGCTGGCACCAAGTGAAAAAGTCAGTTTGAAGGATCAAACAGATATTCATGCCAGAGAGACGAACCAATACCTGTGGTGTTGCAATGAAAAGTAGCAGGGATAGACACCAATATATTCAAGGACTGGCTGCACGGGCCACCAAGCCCCTAAATTTGGTGGCCAAAGTACAGTTTTGGTTGCTGAAATGTAAAGTTATGCAAAAAAAATCCAGAAAAGGCAATTTAACACAACTTAAAACATCCTTTCTTAACCGTCGCACTTCAAGAAATGAAATATTTGTGTAATTCATTTAAATTGAAAATGTACACAATCAGGATGTTTTTGGAACCTTAACATTGCTTTGGTGAAGGCTCGCAGTATTGGGATAAAACTTGGTGGCCACAGGGGGCCATCTGCATGGAGTATTTGGTGGCCACAAAGGCCTGAGTAAAATAGAAAATGAGTCAGTTCAGATAAATAACGATCATGCTGTCTTATCTCTTTGCCGCAGTATATCATGGCTCATTTTAGAGCTGCGACGATTAGTCAATTAATTGATTAGTCGATCTACAGTAGTTAATTATCATGATTGGGGGATGCCAAACTTGTCAGGCTCCAGCTTCTCAAATCTGAATGTTTTGTGGTGCTTAGTCTTCTACTTTTTGTCTTTTTATTTTTATTTAAAGACAAACAAAAAAGCCCCCAAACTAACTTTGGTTTTGTCCTGTTGGTTGCACAAAACGAGACATTTGAAGACGTCACCTTGGGCTTTGGGAAACTGTGATGAGCATCTTACACCATTTTGTGACATTTTATAGACCAAAAGATTACCGGTAGTAGATTATTTGAGGAAAAATAAGGTGATAATGTAAAAACCCCATCCATTGCAGCCCTAATTAAGTTGACTGCTTTAGACACTGGCTTCATGATGCTTTCTGTTGGGCACATGCAGTCTAACTGACAACATGATACCGCAATGATAAACCTCAGAGTAAATGACAGGGAACAGGCACATCTGTTAAGCCCTCGGCATGTTATTGATGCATTCTCCCTGTTCATTAAGTTTGAACGGTGAGCTATAACAACAAGTGATGACTGAAATAAAGATGCTCCCATATTCTGCATTCTAACTGCATTCCAGCACGTCACTGCTCACTGAATAAAATGAAGCCATTACTTTAGAGCTGGGAACAAACAAATCTGTTGAGCCTTTTAGTTTTGCTGCCTATAGCTGATGGGAAATGAGGGTTGCTATGTGTGGTCAGGCATGGCGAGTCTGAGCTGTGGGGCTGCGCATGTAGCTCTGCGTCTGACTCTGCTGGTGTGTGCAGGTGTTGGAATTAGGCAGGAGAGGATCAAAGACTGCAGCTGGGCAGGTTTTACAGCTCTCATGGTGGTGGTTTTCCTTTTGCCTTCACTCATTCTCCTCACACTATGGCATCCATACAGCCTGTACCTAAACATGCCGGATTATTATGCTCCTCCATCGTTCAACACATGGAGCATGTTGTTGTGAACCCAATTATTAAGAACCCAATTTTTAAAACATCCCTGTGTTGCACTTGTTGCGTAGATAATCATTTTTTGACATGATTTTTCTTATTGATGAGATAAATTACATTAAAGAGAACCAGTATTAACTCAATTTTTATGCCTTAAACTGATGAATTAATTCCGCTCCTGTGCAATATGCGTCTTATCTGCTTGTCAAAATTAGGGCTGCAACTAATGATTTTCGTTCTCCATTGATCTGAGGATTCATGTAATTCATTATTTGGTTTCCTAGAGCACACAGTGATGTCTTCAAATAGCTTTTGTTTTTTTCTCCGACCGTGCAAAACCCAAACCTAATAATTGTATGTAAAATTATTTTTTTTGTTAATCGTTTAAAATGGCTTGTTGAGTGTGAGAACTTACCCACTGATCCAAAGGCTCTGACACATCATGCCAACAGTTGTCCATCGGGTGCTGTTGGGTTGTCTGCGGCAGCCTGATGTCTTTAGTTTTGTAGTGCTAGTCGGCCCTCAGGATGCTTTTAGTTTAATTCAGTGTGTTAAATCATCGGCAGCTTTCTGAAATCTTACAGAACTAGTTCAGTCATTTACAATGCCAGTCACAACAGTAGTGCCTGCTCAAAGCTGTTCTTCCAGATTTGCTGTGACATGAAAATAGTTGGCTAGTTTATTGTCTTCCACTATGTTTTTAAGATTAGGAACACAGCTGGCTGCTGTGATGCAACGGTCTGCCTTTGTAGATGTTACTTCTTTAAGGTTGGTTTGGTGTGTCGGGGCCAAAAGTCACTTGCAGTCTCTTCCTTTCTTTGTCACTACTAATCAGTCAAGGCCAGCTGGCCAATGTGGCAGTGGGGTTGGTCGTTTCGTCAGTGAGGAAACTTTAAGGCAATGCTGGCTGACAGCAGTAAATCATGCAAAACACTGATGCGCTCAAAGTGCACCAACTGTCTTTGTTGAATTACATACCCTCCTGGTCATATGGCTTTAAAATGCCAAATGTTTTTTTCCTCTTCATTGTTAAAGAAGGTGCAATAGATGATGCCAGGGAGGAATATTAATATTAATGTGCCTTTTTACTATCTGTTTTCAAAGTAAAATGTTGCTGTGACCAAGTGGTGTGCAAATGGATCACACCTCTCACTGGGACACCACTTTGACATTATAGGGCCATTTTAAAAACAAGGGGAATAATTAAAAGTAAGTTAAAGTAATAAAATTAAGAAACGGCTGACTCACACTCTGGTAAATGGGTATTAACTGCCAACTTGCATCTCTGGATAGGTATTTTACATTTTAAAAACCTTTTCTTGCCCACATCATCAGACTTGTGCTGCAGTTTTTCAAGGGGAACTTAATATTTTATGCTACGTCTGTTTGCACCTCCATTACGCTGTGTTTTTTTTAATAAATGGTGATTTGGGATTAGAGGGATTGCTATTGGTAGCAAGAGGTGATTTGATAAGGAACACTGACACAAATTAAATAAACCAAAAATCATTATAGTGCAATATGAGGATATATACTAGCTAGATTTCCTTTCATATCTGTTTAGGTCACTCATTTTTGAAACATTGTGCCTTTTCTGTCTGTAGCCTCACGAGTTCAGCATCTCGTCCATCTGGTTTGCAGCTCATGAACGTTCGCTTACTGATGATGAGGCTTAAGGCTCTATATTTAACTTGCTCTTTGCAATGTTGCAGGACGACTTTCTGGCTCTACCTTGTGTAACAAGTTACTGCCTTTCGACCTGTTACCTTACTGTCATTGTAGAGCTGTGAAACTGCACGATCATAGTTGTAAGAACTTTTAACTTCAGTGCAGTATTGTGTGTGTGTGTGTATATATGGGGTATCGGTATCACCATTTCCAAGAAAATCTTTTTGTTTTTGTCTTTGTCCTCCTGGAATATGATGCTGGTTTTAAGGGGCACTTTGTTTAGAGGATGCAAAATAAATCTGTTATTGTCCTTTGAAGCTGTCTTTGATTATGGTGGAAGAAAAGGCGATAAGTAAATAACTCCTCTATTCCCACGCTCACTCCAAAGTCAAAAGTAGCACTTCTCCAAAGCGTGTCACTTTCCTACTTGTGAACAGTGGTTTCTGTTACCGCTGGCGGATAAAAATGGCTGTGTCCGTATGGCTGCTCTGTTTAGAGGCCATCTGCCTTCATAGCTTGCTCTCCTGGTCCACCCTGGGGCTTTGCATGTGAGGGAGGACTGTGTTTTGCATACTGTGACCTCACTGTACTCCATCGCACCATCTTGGCCCATTTCTGCTGTCTGATGTGCTGATTTCTTCCCTCCTTTCTGAAGTGGTTAGACCCCTTCTTTTTCTTCTCTTTTTATGAAGATTAATATTCTGTTCAGCACAAGATTAAAGAGGAAGCAAAAGAGATGGATATTATCTGTAGTTCCAATGAAGTACATGAATTGACCCTCCTATCTGTAACTCATGACGCAGCACTACACTAAAAGTCAGCTTCTGTAAGAACTTCACTCAAATTTTTATCTAGCCCACGGTTTTCTTAGTGGTTCTAAAAGATATGGCTATACTTTAAATGAAAACTCCCCAAAGGGCTGCGCAATTTCAGATATTACGTCTTTTACCAAATGCCTTAATATAGACATAATGTAGCATAATTTGCTTGCTGCTTTTAGACCATATTTACACGCAAGAACATTTTTGCCAGGTATTTTTCTCAGTCATGTGAACATGTTAATCAAGTAGGCAGATTCATCATCAGTCGGTTTGCCATTGTGCATCCTCTCAAAGTCCAGAAAATACTACATTTTAAGCTCCATTGCATTATTATCCCAGACAGAGAGAGTTGTGTGGAAGTTTGAGGGTTTTTCCTCAATGAAGTGAAGCTGTAAGTGATCTGCTGACACAAAGGCAGCAAATGTCCAAATGTACTTTTAGACCAACATCTAACGTAACTGGTTAAACTAACCATGCAAATATGAGCCACCCCATAGTGACTGCAACTCTGTATTTGTGCAGCTGCTTTAGAGGTACGATGTAAAATCATTACTTTACTTTGAAGCAGGACTTTGACTTATTGACCTGTGGACAGGTTTTTAGTTTTCGTTTTCTCTCTTAGGTAGTCAAGAAAAACACACCAGGCATTGTTATTTCATTACTCGGTGTCACAATATTTATGTTGCACCCCATGGAGCTTTTTATTAACCTATGTTGTCAGCATATAGCAGTTGCATAAATTGTATTTGCCCTGTTAAATGATGTGGTTTGTATGTTGTTTTCTGGAGCAGAATTAAAGTAATTTATCTTTGTTCATACAGAAAAATGCTTTGTCAGAAAAGTGTTGGTACTGGAAATGATCACGTCATGCATGTTACAAACGCAGGTTGTCTAATCTCCATTCGTGCTACTTTGTTATGATGTTACTTTATACCAGACTGGCAAAAACTGGTAATTGTTGAAGGTCTCACTCTGTCTTTGTTTCAGTCAGACCTCTGTGGAGATTTAATTGTGTAAACTGGAACACCTCAATTTAAAGGCTCTGCAAAACTGCACGGCCTGATTTATTTTGGACCCATCTCTCTGACGCTTCATAGCAAGGTACAGCAAGTGTGAATTGGAAAATGCCAAAATTGAGAGGCTGGAGGTATGGAATCCATAATTGGACTCTGGAGAAGTAAAGCAATTAACTGCGGGGAAATTGGGTGGTTGAAGAAATTTGCTGGGAAATGTTCTGACGGCATATGATTGGCCCGGGGATGATGGGAGAAGAAGCTGCCTGCTGAGCGCTGAAAGGAGCTACTCTGCATGACCTGTACAATCCCACACAGGTGTGGTGTTTAGTTTTCTTTAGTTTTTTTTTTTTGTGCTGCATTGCCACCTAATCATCTGCCAGAAATGTGACTCATCAACACCTTCATAACACTACATCAGGATTAAATCCAAGCCTCTTTGCGTGTGTTTCGTCCAACTTTGTAGCAAAGTGAAATGTCATAAGAACTGTGACTTATTTGTGTTTTTCCAGCAGCTGCATTGAGATGAATAATAAGGTTTGATCAACACAAATGCAGCTGTGTCAGTAAACTTTCCCACATGAAAAATGGAAATAGCCTTTTGGGAATTAATTAATATTGATAGGGTTATTACTCAATTATGTCAGCTAATATTTTCAGTAGTTTATGCTTCAAAGGTGGGGGAGAAAATATGTGCTTTACGATATTCTTATGTAAACACAAAAGTGGCCATAAACTGGGTAAGCACAGCCCACTCAATATATTTGGGAGGTGTGGTGGACAGATAATTTAAAGTCAGCCTTTGGCGCAAACATCACTTAATCATTATGAATGGGATGAATGCCTTTTCATTTCTATACGTTAAACACCCATAGTCACTCTGAGAACATTCCTGCAATATTAATGCATTTGTTTTTTTCTGATTCTGCCCTCTCGATTCACCCGTTTTTAATCATATGATATATAGTGTACATCTCACCCACACTTGGATGGAAACCAGCTATTGAACCAGCATGGCTGTTCATCCATGATATATACCCTGAGGGCCTTTCCAGGGTCCTTGAGTAGAACAAGTGGCTCAAACACACCAGCTATATAGATGGCCTCTTCCTAAATATTTGATTATGCATAAGAATGTTTTGTTAGCTGGTTTACTTGTGCAATATCTTCATTAATCTTTAACACACCACTCTGCTGGCTGTGGCCTAGTTCAGCCAATGAGAGCTTACGGCTCTCATGCTGTGTGCAGCTCTATACAGCCAACACAGCGTGTCCCTTAAGAGACGGTGCTGCTTTAAAGTGCAGTAATGATAACGATGCAAACACATAGTTCAGTCATAACTGTTGTGGATATATGCCCTTGTTTGAGTACGGACCCATTAAAAGGCTGGGCCTTTTATCCAGAGAGGAATCTATCGGCTCTCATATTTGGTTGATGAGCAGCAGAGGGGTGCATCTCTGCAGAGTCTTTGGTCCGACTGCCTTTGGTTCTTGTGTTGCTGTCAACGAGAGAGCCTCCCTTTTTTAAAAAAAAAATTTTTTTATTCCACGCTGCGACCGCGCTCTCAATAAGCAGACCCAGATCTCCCTTCATCTCAGTGCAGCTGCTCTTATTTGAAAGTTAATGAACTGCAGAGATTGACTTATCCAATTCGCTCTGCTGGAGAGGTGTGTGTGTGTTGAGAGGAAGCACTTTGGAGTCAATATACCTGACATTAAATCCTAAATCATCACCACGACAAAACAATGCCACTGATGGTGTATTTGAATCATTTTATTGATCATGAAATGTAAATGTCTGCTTTCACATTAATTTATGTCGCCGATATTTTTGTAACCTATGAACAACAACAAAATCTACAGGCAGAATGAAAGCAATTAATCTGTGACTAAAACTGCATGTCGTGGTCTCGTACCTTGAAGCTGCACTTTAATGCAATTTTTAGAGTAAATTGTTGCAAATAGTTTCGGTAAATCAAAACATGACCTGCATTTCAGAAATCCAATAACTACACAAGGTGAACCTGAATTGCTGATATATTAACACATTGCAGTATTTAGATTAGCAGAGGTTAATGTAGTGGCATTGTCATGAAAGTTTGGGCATCTCCACAACCTCTTTGTTTCTGGGGAAGATCACATGTCATATATCAGACTGGCCAGAATCTCCAGAGAGCTCAAATGAATTGATTCGTAAATATATATGCAGTATATTTTTACATAAAATATGCAATCTGCAAATTGAATAAAATAAAATAATGGAACTAGTACTGCAAGATATGTGTGCCACATATAAGATGAGTGTATGAATATGATTCAGTAGCAGCATAATTTGTAAGAACTTGGCTAAAAAACAGAACTGCGAACGGAGCAGTGAACTTCAGTCTGTCATCATCCATCAGTAGCAGCTTCACAGAGTCACAGAACCAAATAGAATCACGCCTACACACTTCTCACAGCTGCAAAACAAGTTGGGCAACCAGGGAGTTCATCTTTTGTTCATCTGATTCAACTTTAAACTTCTTATTTTTATGCATAGATGGTGTTGTGTCAGCATGTGGGGGGAAAGCTACCAGTCAGGTCTTAATAATGTCCAAGTTTGATGCCTATTTTAAACTATTTTGTGTCCCCAAACCTTCCAGACGTTATAAGCAACACTTCCAGGCAGAGGCCTCTTGTAGTCTTCATTACATTAATACCAATACAACATGTTTTTGCAAAACATAAGGTAGTATATGTGTAGACACTGCATTTCACTATAGATAACTTTGTTTCAACCCCAAAAGTTAGGAAACTAATCTCTGATGCTGATGACCTGGAACACCTTTTACTCAGAGATTTGTTCTCTCAGCTCTGTCAGAACTTCATCATAGCTCAAACGCTGATAATATTTTGTGACCCTGTATGTGTTTATCTTTGTTCTAGATTAGGTTATTAATCAAAAGGACACTGCAACAGGTCAAACCAATAACTGCTATCTTGTGGAAAAATCTGACGGTGTTTTGACCCACAGTAATAACACTAAAGGCCACCATCCTGAGAAGACATAGACCGTGCATGAGTCAGTGTTACTGGAGACGTACGTCTGCGGATGACAAATGTCTGGATGATGCTGCCACCCCACCCCCCATCCCAATAACCTTCAATTTAAAGACAAAAATGAAAAGAAATAAACTGGTCAGCAGGAGGCCATCCCCAGCCTAGAGCAAAGTAGTGAACACCCATATTGCCAGGGGTCCTGGGAACTGCAGCAGCACTCAGTCATTACTCAGCTCTCCCACAGAGGAGCGATGGGGGCTGGGATGGAGCAGAACCACACACAGGTCACAGGGGCTGTAACAAGAACCAGATGTGCTGATGGGACATGAAAATACATGGACAGGCACCTCTCTCCAGCTTTTTAAATATGCACGTGCTCACATGTATGTACACGCATGCACAAATAGGGTCGATGTATTTAAAGAATGTCAGCACTGAAATGGAAAGAACTACGTTTACATAATGACAGTAGGGATAGTGGCGGTGGGCTGCACTCTTTGTTCATCACATTTTTACTACATTTTTCTAAGAAATAATAACTGGATTTATAAAGTCTTAAGACAACCTCTTGTGGGTAAAGTATCTACTTGTTAAATGTAATATCTCTGTCTGTTGTGCCTAAACCTGCAGGGGAGTTGTACCCTACTGATCAAGACGTCTTTATAAACCTATATAACCTAGAAGTATAGTAGACCTGAAACAATTAGCGTCTCGATGAGAACGATGCCAGATAATTGAAACATTCTGTTGTCCCAGCCTTTCATTTGTGAGGTTTTGTTTTTTTCCTTTGCTGTGTATCATGGTGAACATTATATCTTTGTCATAGGCTCACAGATTTGATTGAATAACTGGTAGATTAATCGATAAAGAAAATAATTTTCTGCCCCTAAGTATAGTAACTTGCAGAGAAGGCAGATTAACTTTAAGCTCGTAATTTCAAACACTCTCCCGTTTCCTGTCATTTTGCTTTAATTCGGCTATTCAACTAAGGCAAAATGAAATCCATCTAAATATTGCCTAAACATTGTCTGTTACACTAAATTCCAAACTTCTAAAGAAGCTTTAAGGTTAAAGAAGCAGGTCAAATCTTGGTGGGGAAATGAACACATCACTTTATGGAAGGAAGCCAATTCATGGGTCCATTAAACAATGCGGTTACTCATCTGCGCCGATGGCCACGAGATGAGACTGTGGTTCTGCTGGGCAGCTTCCAGGTGTGAATGTGCTATTGTTGCAGAAACCAGCATCCTTGCTAAATGAATTTGCACAGGATTTATACCGGTTAATGCGTTCGTCCTTCATGGCTTCTCATTAAACGATTCCCTTCATATGAAGCACTTCAGGTCAAACCAGTATTCCTCTGTTATCCTCAGTTCAGTGGCTGCGTGGAGAAAGTTAAGTTGCTGACAGCAGAAGCAAGCCACGTTCAGCGCTGTGTTGGAGACAACTGATCTGGTCTGTGGTCTGGTTTTGGCTTGTATCTCATGTCACGGAGCACTTAACGAGGACAGGACACTCCCGTCTGACCAGGGCAGACGCTCCCTCTGCACGTCACCCACGCGCTCAGACACGCACACAAGCTGACCTGGGAGGCGGAGCAGTCGTTTGTGGTGCAATTTGAAAAGGGTTAGGGCTTAGATCTGATAAGCCTTTTACAATCAATGAGGTGAACATTTAAAAGTCTGTAACTACCCTAATGGAGGAGGCAGTGTGGGAGGAATGCAGCATTTGGGTGGAGCTTCTTTTTGTTTTGTTTTTTTCTTCTCCTTTTGTAACAGGAGTCCTGCTAAGTTGTAACAGATCTGCAGTTTTGAGCTGTCTGGCTGTGCCGCAGTGTAGCAGAGATGCTGGCTTTAGATTTCAGATGAGGTGTTGTTATCACCTATACAGGACGTTTAGTTACACATAGGACTGCCAGGGGTGGGACAAACAGGTTTCCTTTTGAGAGGATTCTGGGGTTTGTGCTGCTGGTCACCATGAGGATCAAATTTAAAATGATGTATGATGATTATACTGTTTGCTTGTTGTGATGTTTCTGGTATATGTCCTCCAGACACATGTTCAACACGTTTTGTGTGCCTGCCAGTACGCTTGCCTCTTAGCAGTGTCTTAGCAGCGAATCTAAGGAACGTCTCTTGTCCTTGTCGTCTTTTGCCTGAATGACCTCAAGATGTCGATATAGTTGCTTTTATTCTGCCTTGAAAGAAATCTTGTTTGGCACAAAGTAGCTGATAAGAATATCAAGCAAACAAATGAACATCTCTCTCTATCTTGCTCTGGCTTTTTGTTGCACCTTTTTAAATACATTTTTTAGGTCTTTTCAGCTCTTCCCATCATGCGCCAGAATGTTTCTCTCCTCGCGGCACTGCATTCTGAGTAGGTGCTCATTTGTTTTTGAATGTTTCCAGTAATGTTTTGGTAACCTGCCAGAAATGGTTCCTAAATGTGCTGGAGGTAGTGTTTTTTTTTTTTTTCCTTCTTCTCTTTCTCTCTGAGATATCCCCTTTATAAAACGGAGTGTTTTGTTCTTTCAGGTTGTTATATCATCTGATTTGTGACAGCGTCGTCAGGTCCCTCTGTTCTTCAGTTTTCAGTGGAAGTCCTTAAAGTTGTTTGAGCTTGACAGTCAAGTCAGTCTTTCTAGGTCATCCATCCATGTTGCAAAGCAAGTGGAATTTATCACATCTGTGTACAGTATCAGTCGTGTGTGTGTGTTCATGAATATTTTATTGCTGATGCATAAGCTGTGCACCAATGAGCTCCCCCCCACCTCATCAGATGTTTGTGAAATTGAATTCTTGGATGCCTGCTACTGTAGCCAGAGTTAATCTTCTTTATTGTGTGTGTGTGAGATGATTTTGTTGACTGAATTTGGATGCCTTATACGTTCTGTTTTAAACGGCGGTGTTTGTTGGATTGGGAATAATAAAGTGTACATAACTGTTGGCAGCTGGTAGAATCACTGTGCAGTAACCGCATGTTTGGCTATGCTGAGGAAAAGGTCCAATATCTGTTGTCATTTACATGCCTCTTAATGCCTGTATACCTCCTCCAACTGTGTGATTTCATTGAATGATGGAAGGTGTTCCTTCTGTGTTTTTTTTAAAAACAGCGATTCCCTTTTTCCATAACATTAATTTACAATTGTTTGGAAATCTCTACCCATTGTTAGGAAAAGCTGGCTTCATTGCTCTGCATTTAAACTGCAGCCGAGTCGTCATCATCATGATGTAAATATAAATGTTATTATACAGTATACTGTGCGTGTACTAGAGCTGATGCTGAACTGGGATCTCACAACCCAAAGATGTCCAGATTTCTGCCATCTTCACCACAATATGCAGGAAGCCAACCGCACAGGAAAGACCGAAGAGGTTGTTTTGTGAGAAGTGTCCATCTGTTCGGATCTGTTTCTCTGGAGGCTGCTTCAACTCAGCGAATGCTACCAATGCTTTGGACAGGATGCTGTGGTGGCTATACTTGGAGAGCCTCAGTGACTCGCTCTCATTCCCAGGGCAGCAGTCCAGACAACTTTCAGCTCTCGTCCCCCTCAGTCCGCACAGTTGTATGCTGCTGCGGCACGGTGTAGACCCTCCAGCTCCCAGGTTTCCCTGAGAGTCTATAGAGTCCCTATTCATTGACTTTCCAATACACAAAGAAAACCAGGAGAACTGCAATTATGGTGCACTGGAAAGCACGGAGTCAAGCAAGTGGGTTTAGTGTTTAGTCCACAGAAAACAGTCGTGTGTGTGTGTGTGTGTGTGTGTGTGTGTATATGTATGTATATATATATATACATATACACACACACAGACGCAAACCTTTTATTATCCTTATTTTGGCACCAAGTCATCCTGTTTGTCTATTTTGGGACTGTTCTTTTTCTTGCTGTCCCAACGTACAGTGACCTCACAGGCTGGTGCAACTTGTTCCTTTAGGTAACGTGGAAGCAGGCATTGTTTTATGCATAGTCACAATTACACAGTGACGGAGGAATGAAGGGCTGTTATGAAGGGGAACCACAGTTTTTTTTTCATTCCACTTTAGTCATTTTTATGGTAAGAAAATGTGATGTTTATCTCAAAATGGATGAATATAAAAATGATTGGTATTCCCATAAATAACGGAGCGTAAGAATCTACACAGGACAGGGTATCATGCTGATAGTGTTGTCAGACTCTAGGAAATGGTTGCACTCGGCTTTCCTGTCATTGTCTCACCCACCATGCAGCAGTGTGGTTTGGAAGACCAGAGTGCTGAATCCAGCAGTTGTGGCTGTCGGCTGGACACACAGTCAGTGCGGTCAGAGCTTCAGACTGGACCAGACTCGTTTAAGAGAAAGGAATGTTCCCCTCAGTGGAATAGTGGGACTTGAAATGCCACCACAGAACCAACGAAAACACTCTCTCACACTAACGCGCACACACTCACTGTCATGTCGAGAAAACAGGGCACACAGAGAGAACAAAGAATGGGCCACAGCTTGGTGTCAACATCAAGAAGGTTCAAGTGAGTGATGTGTTATTCAGTTAGGTGACTAAACAGGTTCACTATTTTTAACTTGAGCTAACAAGGAAAGGTGTGGTTTTCCCTTATTTCTTTTTTTAACGTTTTTATTTTGGATCCATTCTTGTGTCACTATGAACAGTGGTGGAATGTAACTAAGTACATTTACTAAAATACTGTTCAAATTTGAGATAACTGTACTTAACTTGAGTATATCCATATAATGACACTCCATATTTTTGCTCCACTACATTTATCTGGCAGCTTTAGATGCTAATTACTTTGCGTTACAATTCTGCATACAAAATTCATGAAGAGCTTTTAAAATATGATGCATTGTGAAAAATTAAACCCAAACAGTATGGAGCTTGAATGACTTTTTTTATTTTAAAAATTAGTTATCCGTCAGCTATCAAAAAATATATTGGCAACTGTTTGTTTTTTACTTTATTAAATATAATTACTTCATGGCACCAAACAGCTGTAATAAAGAATCTCGCAGCACAAGTGACAACAGCTGTGTGGGTTGACCATGTGTGTGGAGGGACTTTAACGGGCGTCCTGCAGCAGATACCTGCAGCGTAGGGTTTTGCTTTATAGTTCAGTGTCAGTTCACCTGTTGATATTACCACTGCATTTCTAGAGGCATGTATTTACATGATCGGGCACTATCTTTCTCACCATGCCTCATCACTGAATAAGAGACAACTGCCGTGCCATTACTGCATGTCACGGTGAGCAAAAGGTTTTGCCGTGGAGATGTCTTTCTTAGATACTGTATGTGTTACAACTTGCTTCATGTTGTCTTGACTAGTCCCAGTTCTTACGGTCTTCATGTGGTATTACCGTCACCATAACCCTGACGTGTAGTTACATTTTTGAGGAGGTGCACGTAACCTACGGCGCAGCATATATATATATATTCAGTTTTGTGCAGTAAAATGCACAGTGTTGGAACGGTGCGTTGGGATATGATGTTGTGGTGTAACTGCGCAGTGGGGGCAGCTGAAATTTTTGATTTTATTTGTGCGTCTCTGTTGATGCTGTGACAATCAAAGCTCCCCCTGGGAAAAATAAAGTCTCCACTCGATGAATTGATGGCGCTGTAAGGTCACTGCCAGTACCCAGCTATTATGTTATGCGTGGCTCAGTTGTTTTCACTCTCACCTGCTGTGAGTGAGATTGAGGAGGTGGTGCAGATGGAGAAATGCTCAGACAACGTGGAGCACATCCTGTTTCCGTGTGGACCAATCCAGCAATACAGCTGTCTCTGCCATGCTGTGCTGTTTTATGGCCATATCTACCATAGTGTCCCGTTCAGACCTGTGCCAAACACACCTGAGACTTTTCTCATTGTATTATTGCGAGATGTTTTTGTCCTTAAAGGCGTCTTTTGCATAATATCTGACGGCCAGCCTTGGAGAAAAGGACATGAGAACAGATGACGGTTGAAATTACCAGAAGTTTACTTTGCTTGCCAGTCGAGAGTGTGTTGTGCCTGTGAAGACGACAACATCCAAACAGCGCTGTAATCCAAAGCACAGACGAAACAGCTGGGAACGTGAACATCTGTGCATTTTAATTGATCAAATCAGGTCATACAGTCACTCCCAACCTGTAAAAATTCAATATCTCAAAACCAGCTGGCTTCAAAGATTGTTGCACTGAAATATATACTAACAGGATGTTCTTAATAGCTCAGTTCCGAGGTACACACTTGGCACGCATCTTGAGAGGGCCTGTGGTCTGACGTGAAGTTAGTCAATTGAGCGCAATGGATGCTGTGCTCATATTTGCTTTTGGTAATTCATCTTGCACGCACAGCTCTTCCTCCACTCATGTTGTGTTACATTAATAGTATTGATGTAGTTCTTGGGATTGGGATGTTTTCTGTGCCAGGTTTGCATACAATATTCAAGGCAATATACTGTTTAATATCTCTACACTTTCCACTGTCTGGAACGAATGTCTGATTGATATTATCTTTGTGTCGGACCCAGCGCAGCTTTATTTGACAGGGAGCTGAAATAAAGGCAGCCACGTCATACGAGCTTAATGTTCCTTGACAAGGCAGTGACTGCTTTTCATTCTCGTAATGTAGACGAGACCCGAGTTGTTTTGCTGTCTACTATGAATAATTCTGTGTTGTAACTGCATTCAATATCTTCCCCCGATTGCTGAATTATTTGGTTGGAAGAGCTCATTTGTTCATACTGCCTAGGGAATGGAAATTATGAATAATTTGGCTGATCGACATTCACCCGCATAAATGAACACATCAATTTCAGATCAGGAGGAACAAAGCGTTGTGGCGTGTGCGACAGCAGCCTCGGCTGCAGCTGAAACCAGTTTGCGAGTGACTTCTATGTTTATTCTCTTTCATGAGATTAGAGAATGATTGGCTAAAATAAACCGTGATAGCCCATTGAAAGCCCAATTCATTTTGTCTGAAATAGACTCGCTGTTTCCAGCTAATTTCAGATCTACTTAATTGCTGTTGACAGTCTTTTCACTCGGCTCCATTGTAAATAAAAGCGTACTATACTGAATAATGTCGGCTCATTATTCTCAGGGCATTACCTGCATTACCACGCAGCCTTGGATCAAGTTGCAAGGACAAACTGCACTTTTCATTAACTCCTCTCTTGCACTACTGCATCCATTTTGCAGTGTGTTTTATCAATGTTTCTCACAAGAATGGATTGTGTGTATCCTTGAGGTAAACATGTTAATGACGCTGTGTGGAGTTTTCAGAAATGTGTTGTTTATAGTGACACCTCTGGCTGTTAAAATCATTGCAATCAGCATTGTTGCTCGCTCACGCACACAGTAGGCGCGAGCGAGCATCCTGGGCATCAGTCAAAACAGTGACAGATGTGCACACTGACTGTGACCGACCTGCATCCTGCTGAGGTAAGTGAAGTTACGCTGTTACTATAGTTTGACTAACGTTATTTTGAGTTTGAATGTCGTTGTCAGCTTGCTAGCTTGCACAATACAGGCTGGTGACTTTGAACTAATCCATTGTTGTTGTATGATGCATTGTCTGCATTTATATGACACTTTGGCGTTCGCTAACGTTAGCTAGCCAGCTTTATCAATCACCATTTGTCTAGCTTTCACTGAGACGCTCAGCAAAGTCAGCAAAGCTACATTTACTGGATGATAACGCTAACGGTTAGTAAACTAGATGTTGATTACTGATGTGATGGCTGAGATTCAACATAATAGATGAGACTGTTTTATTGTCAGCTGACGTTTCTGTAGCCATTCAGGGCTCTGGCAGTGGGTTTAGACGACGATGATACTAAACTAACCTCAGTTATAAACAGATGATAGGAGTGGTATGACATTACATTGGAGATGATGCACATTAAAGAGCAGATGTTTTTTACAACATAGTCTATGTATTCACCAATTTGTGCATCATTGTAGTTGATCTTGCTTCATCATTACAGCTTACCATTGTGTATTTCACTGTTGCTGTCAATCAGCAGTCCTCCAATATGGAATAAAAACTAATGGAATAAAACTACCCATTTTATACATTTTTATTTTCTTTCATTTCAGGATTCAAATTCTGAAGATTGTGCAGCTCCACTGGAAGGAAGCAGTGACAGCGAGACTAGAGGGGGAAGGGGGAGAGGCAGAGGTAGAGCAGAGGAAGAGCAGGAGCTGGTTCTGTCACTGAATGGGGTGGCAGATTAAAGACAAATACCCTGACCCCTTTAGCAACTATGTTGGCTACAAAGAAGCACCATTTAGGTGAAATTAAACTTGTGCAGTGTCCCTGCATGTGAGTTCATTACCTCAAAGTATAACAACATTTATTTTTTTATACAAGCTCATTTATTTTATAGAAGTACAAATTTTTTCAGTATCTTATTTTTTTATTTTTAGAAGTTCTACAATGTCATATGAGTTGCTTTTATAAGTTTATAAATATGTATTTATAATAAAGTATGGTACTGTGAACCACACACGGGACTTCTTTCCTCTCTTGCTCCCATTGTTGTCACTGCTCGTAGCTGTGGCCATGTCCTTTTATTTTTTATTTTTTTAATATAGACCGAGAGGGGAAAAAGCAACAATTATAACCTAGATAGACAAGTCAACCAGTATGTAAATTCATTACATGAGTATACAGCAGCAGAAAGGTATAATTTTTTAAAATTATGTTACGATCCGTTCACACACAGGCAATATAAAGTGATTAATACTTAAACATGTATGTGAAAAGTTACATACAGTATCTTTAAGTGCATTTACTTCCTAATAAAACACTTTCAAAGATGATTTATTTATTTTATTTTTAAGTTTGAGTCCTGCATCTTTTACATCTTTTTATTTTTTATGAAATGGCAGCCTTTGCTGGCACAGTAATGTGAGAATTACCGCCACCTCTATTGATCAGCAGAATAGTGTTAAAGAATTGACAATACATCGCGTCACCCGCATGCACGTGTGTTCTTGTGTGCGTGCACGAGAACAGGCAAAACTGAGATCCACGTAAAAAACATTTCTCCATAAATTGTGAAACTGACATTGGGACAGATTTAAGAAGGATGAGGAGTAAAAGCCTGTGTGTGTGCGAATGTGTGTGTGACTTTGTTTAGCAGCCTATGACGCACCAATTACTAATTATTGGATCAAATTGACCATTAAGTCTGGAGAGGAAGCAGCAGGAAGACTTTGTCCCATTTAAGACCTCTGCAATGGCTCCTGCTTGTAGTCTTCCCTCGAGCAAGACGATAGCAGTACAGATAAGTAATGACTGATGAGACATTCAGCCAGAGTGACGCACTCAACATTTTTGTTGAGGTGCGCTTTGCGCATACCATACCAAATCTACATCAGTTATGTCTGGTTGGTGTCATGTTTTCAAAAGGCTTGTCATACTATAAAACAATACGGGGCAAAAAAACTTTTGCCTTTCTGATGACAATCTCTCCCACAGATCTCCCATTTTATTGTTGCTAGCTTACAAAAATATATGTTTTTTTTTTTAGCTTTTTTTTTCTGACTAAACCAAATGCACAATCTCTTGCCCTGTTACTATATATCAAATAGCCAAAACTGAATCTTAATCGATCTCCATGGAAACCGGCATCAGTCTTGGAGGGCTTCCCCTCTTCCATCTGTGCGGCAGATCTTGTTTTGTGATCTGTCTTTCTTTCACCTCACTTCACCTACAGTGCAGAGAGGAGGATCACAGGCTGTTATGTGTGCAGCCTCGGGTGTTGGCAGCAGTGGGACGAGGTCGTGGCTCAATTTCATGTGAGCAGTGTGCAGTGGGACATGTTGGAATAGCCAAACCAGCAATAATTAGAAAATGTTGTTTGAAATACAGTATTTCCAGAATTTCAAAAGATGAACAATATCCTGTTCAGTTTGAGCTATGTCTTTATTTTTACCCAACAAAAATGCCAAATGAATTCACTTCTCCAACAAAACTGGATTTTTCTTTCTTTATTGAATGCACTTTCCATTAAAAAGGAAAGTCCTTTTCACAAATGGGAAAAGAAATATGTCCTCTTCATATTTTTCTCAAAGTCACTCTCAAAATTCTGATCATGACAGTCCATTAAATTGAAGTGCAGAGGGGTTGCTACCTATAGTGGCTGCAGAGACAAAGGTTTCCAGTCCTCTGTGGAGTGAGAGGACAGTGATGGAAATGTTTTAGACAGAGGGTTGTTAGGAAATTAAGAGTGCAGCTTCCTCAAATGGGCCCTATGGTCCTTCATCGGGGTCAGAAGAACCTGTTTGGTATTTCTGTCCAGCAGCAAAGCTCCATCAGTGCTCTAAGAGCAAAAAGGGCGATAAAATTAGACATCAGAGTTAAATCTTATTAGCTCCTGTCCCACTGGCAATCACCTTTCTGCACATTCTTCTGTGTGTGTGTGTGTGTGTGTGTGTCTGTGTGAGAGAGATGGAAGGTGGGGAAAAAAAGGCAACAGGTTATTAATGAGATGTTATATTTGAAATGAAGACTCTTGCAGTTGTGTGTTCTTGCACTCTTTGCATTTATAGCCCAATTGCTCCTTTGCCAATTTTACTGTTAATATAATAGAAAAGGCTTCAGATTCAGCTGTCAAACTCATCGTCCTCCTAAACTGACCTTGAAAATCTTGCTCACTGTGCTAGAAACCTGGAAAGTGATCTTTTTTTAAAATACTTTTTTTAAATAAACCGAAATCAGGCTGATAATTTAATTCAGCGGCTCTGCTTGCACTTCGTTGTATTAATATCACTTCTCATGCTTATTCATCAGTGCACATTAATTCTGACCAAGCCAGAATTTTATTCAGCGTGCTTTCATGTCTACTTATATAATGGCGTTTACTCCAGCACTCCTGGCAGGGGGCCTTTGGGGCTGAGAGACAAACTACCTCAGTCGAAATGCCAACGACTTCATGCTGAATCTTCTGTCATCACTGTCACTCTTTCATTCTGCATAGCAAAAATAACTTAAAGGCAAACCCAATCCTTGGATACACTATGCTCAGTGTTTTCCAGGAGTTATTTCTCTCATTTAAGCATTATCATCATCTACTGCTTGAAAAGTGATTTTCTACAGTTCCTTTAAAAAATATACATGCACACACAAAAACGGATTACTGCTCATCAGCCGTTTGAGGGAGGAAAATTGATAACATGTTTATATGCGTTGCGCGTTATTTTAGTTTAACTGCAAATGGACAAACTCCCAAAACCTTAAAGGCATAGTTTGACTTTTTTGGAAATGTGTTATTTGGCAGCCACCATGAGGTTGCAGGCAACCGGTGAAGACTCCCAGGAAGTGACTCCGCCGGCCAAGAAATAGCTTGGCACATAACCCCCATAAAACCACAACGTGGATGTTTTTACACTTTGGATTTATGGATTAAACAATCAAGATATAATATGTTAAACAGTGAGCTTTAGAGGTCTTAGTAAGAATATCTGTTACCTTTGGACAGAGCTAGGCTAGCTGTTACCCCGTTTTCTGACAGTTTCAGTTTGCCTTCTTTCACACTTACATTTGCTATTTTAAGTTCATAAGTGTGTTCACATGGGTGGTGTATTCATAATGGTCAAAAAGTTGAGTGTGGAGCACTGCATGCTTCTGACAATCAATGGTCGCCATCTTGGCTGTGTAGCGGAAGGGGAGGGACCAGCAACCTATGAATAAAGTACAGTGGGCAAACAATAAGGCAGACATTTTTGCTGGCAACAATCTCGGTCAAATGTTGTCGATTTTTAATGTTTCACGTGGTTGCAAGGGGAAGGAGCAGGGCCAGTTAAACCCAGTTTTAAAGAGTAGATTCATTCCTTATGTTGGTCAATTTTACTGAACTGTTTAACAGACTCAAAGCTCAGATTAGATTTAGTATTCCCCCATGGTGTCAAAAGCAATCATACAGTTTGCACTCCCAGGGATAGAACTGCCTCTCTCGTAATAAAGACCTGCTTCCTCCCTGTCCCTCCCCAATTTCCTCCATCTCAGTTTAGCTTTCTCTCTATTTCTCGCTTTCACGCAGACACAGGGTAACTGGCAATGGGTGCAGTCGAATTCCTCTACTAATGAAGATGAGCTCATCAAGGCATCTGCATGAGAGTTGACAATGTGTTTGGAAAGATTATCTCTGAACTGTTAATATACTGTAACTCTAATGGGGAAACCTTTTGATTTCCAACAGAATGATCATGAAAGGTCATCGTGTTGGAAGTCCGGTGACACTGATCACACAGCAGACTGTTGGACCACTTCATTTTCATTTTACACTTAATGATTGATTGTCTTTGAGATTCCAAATATTAAGAATTCTCTTAAAACATCTGAAAATCTCAATAGATTTGCACAAAAAATTCCCTGAACTCTGTAAACGCGGGAAATTCTTGTAAAGTAGGCCACAGAGAGTGGACTCATTGCATAAGGGGGGGTTAAGGCTCTTTTTAGTCGTTGAAGGGTGAGCTATGTTCGAACTGCTCATATTGCAGATTTAACAGATTTCTCTACACTGCTTAAATTAACATTAATTATTTAATCCAAGAAAATGAAATTTGTAAACATTAGAAACTGCAGTGTCAGTATTGCATGATCCTTCTGTTTTAGTGCAGCTCATTTGTCTTTTCTCCACATGCGTAGATGGTTGAAGTGCTCAGAATTATTTTTAACTCAGTTTAGTAGTATTTGACTTTAAGTAGGTATGTAAGATTAAATGTATAGCTTTTAATCAACATGTTTAATGGAAGAATAGCATTTGTTCAGTGACAGAGTTGCGTTATTCATTGTTAGGCTGCTCTACACAAAGGCACATGAGTTTTGCATTTGTACTTTGCAAGAATCGTTTGTCCAGTTTGAGCAGGACTTTTGCTCCCTTTTTTTAAGGTTGAAAGGTTTAATGCATCAACTCTTTTGAGGTCCACATGAGTTAGATAATCTGTCATTTTCAGAAAAGGTTACGCCTGAAGACTTTGCTACTGTGGGGCATTGTGTTGGATTAGCGCAGCGTTTTTCAAAATGCGCAGAGCCACTGCAGCAGCCTGGGAGGTGATTACAGAAAACTAAATTAGTTTTAAATTTTAATGAAAATAAAATGTTGCTTGGAGAGTAATGAGCAATGTTGCAGCACCAACTCTGCCATCAGAATAAAAAATAAATAAAGTGATACATGAGAACGGCAAGCTGTAGCACAAACACGGATACTGTATTTTTGACCTGGGGGGGAGAGGAATCGGGTGCTGCCGTTGAATCATCTCTTGCAATTGACTCTACCTTTTCTGTTACTAGTACATCAAATCCAACAGCAGCTGATTTTCCAGATTCAAGAAGCACTGCAGTAAAAACCTGCATCCCAAGTTTCTTCTTTGTCAGAGGAAAAATGATGAATTTGAGAACACCAGCCTACTAATTCCTTGAAAGCCACATCAGTTACAGTTAAAACCTAACTACCTTTTTACAAAGTTGACTGTCTCATTGGACCTCCACCAAATTGCATATGATAGCTGAGCAATTGATTTTTCCTTGTGGGATGGATATGGTGTTAGCTACACGGAATGAAGCAAGTGATTGATGTAAATGATATTTCAAATGATTTAGGGCCTCGGCTCATAGAAACAATTCAAATCATTAGTGTAGAAGTAAGTT
>JAVQJV010067985.1:0-17518 GCA_036024995.1 Gadopsis bispinosus
TTATTATTTATTGCATTTATCCATTTAAGTGCCTGTTTTTGTGAACTTTGGCACTTCAGCTGTTAAATATTATCCAGCAGTTATTAGATCTTTACTTATCTTTAATATACTTCCATGAAAATGGTATATATTATTTATCAGACTTAATTATAATACAGCAAATAAAGTTTGCTACTTATCTGCAGTTAAAGTTGCAACACAGTTGGAAGATGACAAACAGACATCAAAGACGAGCACATTTCTTCCAAATGTATTTTATTAGGTCTGAAACCTGTGGACAGTACAGGATCTTCCCTGTACTGACTGAGGTTGTTATGATGGTGTAAAGCTCCTCCTCTGCAGTATAAACGGGTAATGAAGCAGAAAGGCTCAACTTTCTCTGCTGAGAAAGAAGAGCAGAGGAAGGAGACATCTTTAGAAATCTTTACACCGCTGACGTGTCCCGTTCACTTCCTTCCTCCGCGTGGAAATAAAAACAAGATCAAAGAAACAACAAGAAGCCAAGAAGAGTGTGATGGTTGTGGTGTCCAGCTGCTCATCAGTCATCGTCCACTGTGGGCGTGATGGTCACGCCCCTCCTGATCTGTCCCCATCCAATCAGACTGACGGGCGGGAAGAGGAGAGGAGCCAATTAGACGACAATATAAAGGCTGTTTACATGACATCCTTGCTTTCTAATTACTAAAACCCGATTCCTCATGAGCAGCTTCCTAACTTTGCGAACAATCCTGATAACGAGACACACACACACTCAAACACATTTAGTGGATCCTTACCGCCAGTGCTTCTCCACACGTCGGCTCAGGGCGATCTTCTCTCCGACCTCTGTGCAGACGGGGTTGGTGAGGACGATCTTGGCCAGATCGGCCTTGACGGCGCTGACTCGGCCGCCTGTCGACAGCGAGCCGATGTTCACCATCAGCACCTCGTTCTTAGACAGCTTCTGGACCTGCAGAGGCACAAAGAGATAACAAAAAAAAAAAATGCCGTCACGACACCGTTCATCCATTTCTGGTTGATCCCAACCAAAACGCGCAAATATCCAGGAGGCTGAGTGTGAAAACGTAGAACTTCAACTATCTCCACTGAATTACCAGTAAATGCTGAACGTGTCTGCGTCTTCCCTGCAGTAACAGCTCAAAACACTCTTAAACATCATTCCTCTTACAGCGCAGAAGATTTTGGACTACATTTCCCATGATGCACGTCTAACCTTGGCAGCCTTCTTGTCCCCCTCCGTGCGGACTCCCAGCAGCCGTCTGAGCAGGAAGTAGGAGATCTCCAGCTCGGTGAAGATCTCTGGCAGGGCTCCAACGGCGCCCAGCACCTGACCGACCATACGATCCGCACGGCACAGCGTCGGGTCGATCTTAGTTCCCACACCTGCTCTCGCACACAAACACACACACACACTTTACTTTGCTGAACTATTGTTGAAACGTTTTGTTGCGGCTCGTAGTTTGGACGTCTGAATCCAATTTTGTTTCGATGTTGTTTTGTTAAATTACGTTATGACCAGCAACCTGGTCATCGTGGCTAACAAGGTGAGCAAGTCACCGCGACTATAGCAACAGAGCAAAGCGGGTAAAGAGCAGATTTAGGAAAACTAAACATTCAGAAACACAGAAAACATCAGACATGCAGCTTCTGTCTGCCTGGGCTGCCTGCTGCGTCTGACCCAACCTGCGTTGTAATTTCCCAGTCTGATGAAAAAAAAATATTTCTCTGCAACCAAGAGGGATTTCTTTCATCAATTAGATAAAAAAGGATAAAAGTGTGCGTGTGGACGTACCGATAAGGCCTCCGGGTGCAGCGTACTGCAGGTCGTTGTGCTCGGCGAACAACGAGACGATCTTGGAGAAGATGGGTTTGCACATCAACTTTCCTTCGTGGTCTTTGGACACGATACCTGGCCGCACCTCCAGCTCCTGCCCCACCTGGAGGTCACACACAGGAGGAGGAGGACAAAGAAGAGGATGGTTGAGACGCAGTGTTTGTTGTTGGAGGTAATCCATACCCACGATCGATTCGAATGGAGAGCCACACACGTTTTTGTGTCTGCATCAATCCTGTGCAGCACGCCGTTCGATTCCAACAGCGTTATATTTATTTTATTAAATGAAGAAGTCAGTGAGCAGTTACATAAACATTCATCTAAAGCCAAGACAAAGTTCTTTGTACCAGAGTTACATACAAGCTACTTTCCATCCTCAGCAAGTAGCTTGTGGGCAGATGAAGCAAGATCAATATCCTCTGTGCACATTAACATTTCTCATCCCTACCTCTGGACGCGGGTAACATTTCTTTATTATACATGTCGCACATAAACCCAGAAGCAACTCTTAATACAAATAAAAATAATGATCCGTGTCTGTCTGCCAGAATTCTGTGTTTACACCCACTCAAGCTAAAGGAGGCAAGCCAGGAAACAAACATCCACCACACATCATCACGCAAAATAAACACTTATTTTTTCCTTCTTGTCTGATTTTAACTTTGATACTGAAGCCATGTGCAGCATCTAAAACGGATCTCACCTTGAGCACGCCCTTCAGGATACTTCCTCCTGCCACGCCTCCTTTCAGGTCATCGACCTCACAGCCGGGCTTGTTCACGTCAAAAGATCGGATGACTGAAAACGCAGAAGGCGTCAACCGGGTTTCATTTAATACCATTCAAATTTTATTTAACTTATTAAGTGCCTCACAGCAGGAAATCAAAAGCAAACAACAACAACGAGAGTGTAATGTGCAAGACTAAAAACATGACGAGGAAATCAAACCGTTTACACACGTTAGTGAGAAAAAAGAAGCAGCCTGCGTGCGTTTTCTTACCGATGAGTCTGGGCTCGGAGATGAAGTCCCTGATGGGCACTGGGATCTTTTTGACGATGTACTCACAAACCACCTCGATGTTGTACTTCAGCTGTGCAGAGATAGGAATGATGGGAGCGCCCTCTGCCACCGTGCCTGCAGGAAAACGCATCACACACCCATCAGGACTGTGGTGGAACAGGCAGGTGAACTGAGTGAAATTACCCAGAAGTCTCCAAGTGGCAGCCAGGATAATAAGAGCTAGTCAAGTTCTCTAAATGCAAAGGAAAGGTGCTCCGGTGCTTCCTTTATTACCTCCTTTAGCATAGGGTGCACTGGATCATCCTTTACCAAAGGAAAGGAAAAGGAGATAATGCCATCCCACAATTCCTTGCAGCAGCAACAGTTAACGGGCCACGGCAGGGCCACGTCAATAACATCCACAGTAGTATAAATACATAGCCCAGTGTAAGTGCAGGTTGTGTCTTTCCCTGAGTCCTCATGAATTCTCCTTCACATCTTTTCCATCTGGGTGGAGGAAAGTGTTCAAAAATAAATAAATAAGACACATGGTGTCATTTAATTTTGACTATTTGACTATTCAGCCCTGGTCACGGGTCACCAGAAATTTAGACAAAGATGAAAGTGACCCAAAGAGTCAGTAGTCTGAAGTGGAGAAAATGTAAAAAGGCACCTGAAACACAACTCAACAAGTGGCAGTTTTCTTTTTGATCAGACTTCAACATTATGTATAAAAAGCAGTGGACTGATTGTCACCATTTCAACATCAGCGTAACGCTGACTGCAGACAACTTACACAACCTGGAACCTTTGCAGTAAAACTCACCTCTGTAGGCCTGAGAGAGGGAGCTGTAAAACCTTTGTCGTTTTCTCAGTGTGACACCAAACTTGTAACTTATTTAGCCACATTTTGGGAAGCGAGTGTTTGGTGTGTACTCAGGTGCAGAGTTACGCAAACCCCTAATATATTCTTTGATGTAGCGTTTCTCGGATCCCTGATGGACCCGGTTCTTTAGAGTGTGGGTTCATGCCAACTCACCCTGTACGAAGGCGAGGATCTGCTCGTACTGCTCTTTGGCCTGGCTCTCCTTCACCAGGTCGATCTTGTTCTGCAGTATGAGGATGTGCTTCAGCTTCATGATCTCTATGGCCGCCAGGTGCTCTGACGTCTGGGGCTGAGGACACGACTCGTTACCCGCTGGCCGACAGAGACAACAAAAAGCAGGCGACTTTTAAAAAGAGTAACCTGGGAGTATATGTCAGAAAAGATTGAGTCAAAAGTTGTCTTTCTGGTGGGAGTAAAACAATCAGAGACTCACCAATAAGCAGGAGGGCTGCATCCATGACGGCAGCTCCGTTCAACATGGTTGCCATCAAAATGTCGTGACCGGGACAGTCCACAAAGGACACGTGTCTGAGAGAAAGAAAAAGATTATTACAGTCAAACTGATCCCAAAGTGTTTGAGGAGTGGTTTAATAGCTAAACTGAAAGCCTTAATCTGTGCTCTCTCTCTTCAGTCTTACCGGACCAGTTTGAAGTTGCCCTTGGTGCCGGTGATGTCTGAGGGAAACTCATCCGGAGTGCTGCTGCCACACGACCTGTAGCACTCTGGCCTGGGACAGCTGGGGTCACACAGCTTATAGACCTACAAAAACATGGAAAATGTCTAGTCACTTTTAATACATTGCATTGGCTAAACACTTTACTTTGGAGAGAAAACTCTGCAAATCTCATTAGGACACGTGCATTAATATGAAACAGTGAAGATTCTAACTTAGGGCTTAAAAAAATGTCAAAATATGCAAAAGCCCCAGTCATTCTAGCGCTGTCCTTCACAATTAAATAGGAGGCAGAGGTCAGGTACACAGGAACAGCAGGTTTTACCCAGAGCCACTTACCTTAGCGTTAGCATATCCTAGCTTGATGGTGATGTTCCTCTCCAGCTCATTCTTGAACCGGACAGTGTGAACACCAGAAATGGCCTTCACGACTGTGGACTTTCCATGGGCCACATGACCGATGGTGCCTGGGAGAGAGGAAGACAGAAGTCAAAACAGGCAGGCAGTCCTCATTTGGCATGTCCGGTCCGTCCATCACGCGGACGTGCCGACGGACGAGAGACCTGATCAACTTTTGCCCGACTCCCATACCAATATTGATGGTCGCCTGTCTGCTGATGATCTCTGGAGAGAGAGGCGTCAAGGTAGACACGTCCTGCCAAGAGAACAACTCGCATTAGACTCGTGACACACCGAAACAGGACACAGAATTTGACTCCCTCCCTCTCTGTAATCCTGGAGGTGAATAGAAACAAAGGGAGCGGGCACATTCGAACACGGCCGACGTGACGTGGACACACACGCTGTCTGTTAGTATATCATATTTGGTTTAACTGATATATAAATATGTAAATGTGGGACAAAGATTCTGGCTAGTGTTGCTTATTTCAGCATCAATCAGTAATAACTTTCCACGCTTCACGTGCCACGTATGTGCACTAGTTTTTTCAAAATCACATGAAGCTTGGCTGAAGGTGGTAAACTGATACAAAAAAATTGAGGCGTGTTGTCTCTACATCCCAAGTCTGCTATCATTTACTTTGACTACTGATTCATAATTGAGGACACAAAAGATGGGCATCCATAACCGGCGAACATCACTAACAACACCTTGAACCAATAACATATTTCAAAGAAATGATCAACAGCTGGTGATGTAAACCACATGAATGCTTGCTAATAGTGGGGTTAATGTGCTGCTTCCACCACGAACATTCCCATAGACGTTGCTTCCACTTAGCAAATGATGCTAACGCTTTGAGCCAACAGGGCTAAAGCAGACATTATTGGCGCGGAACAAAGATGACGGCAACAACGGCGGCGCAAACACATAGGCAGCATTCAAGCGTTCGTCTCATTTTGAAATGTTGATAAAAACGGGAGACTAAGGCAAATTATTATTTTTTTGTTAGAAGTGAAGCCGCTGCGTCTCAGCGGGGCCTCCCGTCATGTGCCGGGTGGCGGCGGCGCAACACCGGCCGCCGTTAGCGTTTACAATGTCCACCTTTTTGGGTGACCGTTTTGCCAACACGGCGAACCGACAGCCACCGACATGAAATTACAAAGCTATAAAAATCGGTTACACCGAGACGTACCAGCGAACTAAGATCTTGTCTTGCCAGATGAGGCTGACCAAGCGTTGTACCAGACTCGTCGCCCGCCATCTTGAATGAAAAGGGAATGAAGTAGGCTGCTCCGACGAATGCCTGATCAACCGATGAAAACTGGGTTTATTTTTATTACAACAATAGGGTATAGCATGAAATGCTGCTTGCTTTTTTTGGACCATTGGTAGAAAAGTACATATGTGTAGAACAATACGTCTGTGATACATTTATTTTCGCTTCCAACTGATAAAGACGTGCTTTGCAACTCGCGTGATTCATCCAAGTACAGGCAACGGGGTCCTGTCACAAGGGCTGATGCAATTTATGTTGTTTTTACTGTAAAATACATTGTATGTAATAGAGCTGCTACTGTTTATATGCAATTAACAACAGCTTATTCCCGAACGGGGCACACGTTTTGACTAACTTTGTCTATTCCAAAAAAGAAGGAAAAATGTTGTTATTCATGCATCAAGAAAGTCGACTTTTAGTGACGTCATCAAATAGATTTTTGTCGTCCCGTTTGTAGTTCTGTAATATGTATCCCAAGACAAATACTGAAATAACTATATTTTGCCCCCCTACGACAGTTGACCCCCAGATAATTACCTGCCTTGGCATTTCAGTTTATATTGTGTCTTAGTGGGTTTTATACTCAAACACACGTGCAAATAATAAAGTAATCACAAACCGAGCGACACATGAAGCTGTCACACAGATCGAGGGTCATATATCTTGTGCACATACAATCTTTGCTGCACCGCACAACGCCCTTCAGTTCCGCCCAAAAGGGAAATGACGCCGGTGCAGAAAATGGCGCCCGCAAAGCCTGTGGACCGCTGTGGATTGTTACCCGTTTAATTTAGAGCCGAGTGGGGGGTCTCTTCGTCTGGCAGATGGACGATAACATGGCAGTGCACCGCTGCCGCCCGCTTTCTTGATTCCGGAATAAAACCCGCAACTTCATGTCCGAAGGAGCCAGAGCTGCCTGGTCGAAGAGGGGTTGTGGGGATTCGCACCGCCGAGGTGAGACGGCTCAATTGTAGCAGCTAAGCTAAAGCGGTTACCCCGGTCGACCAGTGTCGGATCCCCCGTAGCTCCTGTCACCACAGCTACGAATCGTGACAGTTAATGTGGGCAGTCCGGCAGCTGGCTGCAGAGGGAAACACCCGCCTGTATTATATTTACTTCTTACACACGATCCAAACCACCAGCCAGCTGGCAGAACCGCCGCCTTCTCCTCCGGACGCCGGACCTGTACCGTTACGTGCAGCCTGAGCCTTTGTTTTGGGGCTGTGAGTTAACGGCCCCCGCAGCGTGCCTCCCTCCACAGAGGGCAGCCGAGGCTCGCCGTCGTGCTGCTCCTGCCGGCGGTCGGTGAAGTCGAGGCAGTCTAACGGCTCCCGCGCCTGTGCTAACGTTAGCGTGCCCTGTAGCAGCCGGCGGTGATGCGTCTCGTTGTCACGACCGTCGTGCGGCGGACACGGTGTCACTGGGCCGTTTGCTCAGCGAGCGACAGCCGTGCTGAACATGAGCTTAGCTGCCCGGCCAGCAGCTGACTGTCGGCGGCGCCACACTGATGTTGACCCGCTCCGGCAGGCTGACGTCAGGTCGGTCAGGGGGTCAGACACCAGGCTGCCGAGCCTGTGCTGCTGTTACAGTTTCGTATTCAGCAGCACTGGGGATTATTGCCAAGCAGTTGGCTGAGAGGTACTCGATTCTTGTTTTATTGATTGTAGTCATTCATGAGGGAGAACCTCCACAACAGAGCTGTGATTGCTGCTCGGACTCGACTCAGTTGCCTTTCTCTGTTTGATCACGTTACTTTGAAACGCTCGGATCAAATAAGATGACTACAGCTGAGGCAATTAGTCATTTTAACTCGAGTAGTCAAGGTCAGCCAGAAGACTAATTGCCAACAGTTTTGATAATCGGCTAATTGTTTCAGATAACTGCTGGGTTCAGCTTCTCAGACGTGAGCATGTGCTGGTTGTTCTTCCTCGCACGTGATGGTCAGCTGAATATCTTTGGGGTTTTGAGCCGTTGGCTGGACAAAAGAAGGAATTTTAAAAATGTCATCTCGGGCTCTGGGACGTGGTCGTGTACTTGTGCCGTGGAACATATGATGGTGCTGTTGCTCCACCATCTTATGGGTGTCTCTCTTTCTCTTGTCTCCTCTGTTAGAACCAGGGAAACACAAACACAGGAAATGCGAGCTGCCCCTTAGCGCTCAGCCGTCAAAGCCTGTGATTGTTCGCCCGGGCGCCAAAAGGTAAGATTTGTCACCCTGCAACGCTGCACGTGAACCTAAACCCCTTTCTGCCACTACGAACTCGGCATCCATAGAACCCATCATTCCTCTGGAACACCTGCTTCATTTCTACCCTCCCCGTGTTTGCGTGGACCGGGCCGACGGCGAGGGGTTTACGGTTACAGCCCTTCCTGAAGTGTCCTTGAGCTGCTGAGTCTTTGTCCTTGTCACATCTCTTTGGCCATTGTTATGTAGCTGGGCATGACCTTTGTGCACAGGGATGAGGGTCAATTACCTGCTTGAACGGCACTTAAAGAAGTAATCTATTAATGAAATATCACTGTTATTAACAGAGGGGCAGTCAGATTGTACACGAACCAACAGTTTATCCAAGCGACAATATTTGGAGGTAAATCCGATAGTGAGTGCGCTGGGGGGGGCTGGTAATACTCCGTCATTGCTCCTGAAAACTGTGTGTTTGGTCAAAGCTGAATCGGGAAGTGAGTTTGTGAACGTGATGGGTGTTTACTGCGGAGCGTTTGGGGAATAATTGTACCGTTCACCTTCCTCTTCTCCTCCAAATAAGTTTGTTTACAACCTGTCTGACCGACCGCCTGTTTCTTGACTTCTTTTTTTTATTATTGATTTTTTTAGTGTTCTCACATCTCAGTAATTAAGTTATAATACAACGTTATTATTATTATTGATAATAATTGATGTTCAAGCAATGATAATAACATCCGAGTTGTAACTAACGTCATTAGGACATTCATTAACATACATTTCATAACATTCATGTTAATAAACGGACTGACCAAGTAGCCATCATGAATTTTCCTGCATTCAACACTGTTTTTGTTTTGTATGAGAAGGGAACAGGTTGCCTACACGTCAAACCAAAGTTATGTGGACAGTGGACTGCCACGTCCGCGTTAGATGCTCAACAATCACACGTGTGTGTAATGCTTCGGGTGTCCACATTCGTTTGGCCACGAGTGAAGATATTTAACATGCACAGAAGTCCTTGTATGACTTTTTATTGCCCCTGCAGACGTTCATGCTTTTAATGTGGCGGTTGTGTTGACTTTGTCGTCCAGGTGATTGACGCCCAGAAAAGGGACTTTGTTAGCATCTACTGGACACAAGGGGCACTGTCCTCTGATTGGCTCGGACAACCCCCCTGACATGCCCGTGGCCAATCAGAGGTGAGTGTGTGTGTGTGTGTGTGTGTGTGTGTTTGTTTACATTTGCGGTCTTAATGAGCGACTGAGTTTGTGTTGTTGTTTTTTTACTCTTTCTCGTGTGCAGAAATGAGGTAAAACTAAATATAAGTTTTGTTTGTGTGTTCATGTTGTTGCTGGTTTTTTGTGTGTGCATGACTGTGTCTTTTGATGCTGAAACGTGGGATGCTTTTGCTTAAAGGATTATTATTTTTTTTTCTTTCTGTCTCTTCATTTTTACCACCCTCACTGTGTTGCAGTGGAGCCGGGAATCTCCCCAGTGCATCACTGCAGAAACACTCACTGGCTGTGAAAGAGTAACGGCTTGTTAGGATGCAGCAGCTCAAGTGCTGAGCTTTTAATACAGAGCATCCTGTTGAATGCCCTTCTAGTTCCAGACTTACTGTTTTCAGCAGAACACAAACACCATCAGAGACTCGCAGTGTCTTTTCATTTGTTAATTCTAGTTCATCCCTGCTTTATGTTGGTGCTAGACAGCTGTTGCCAAGTTCAGCGTTGTGACCTTATAGATCTGTTCTAACGCTCTGTGATTCTTACCTCACCCTGTCTACCCCCCAACCCCCATCCCCCCACCTGCTCCTGCACTCTGCTGTCCTTCATGCCTGCAGGTGTGTTATGTCGGGGGCAGATGTGGAGGTGTACCTGTCCCAGGTGCACGATGGGAGTGTGTCGTCGGGCTTCCGGGCGCTGTACGAGGAGCGTCTGCTGCTGGATGTCACACTGTTGATAGAGGAGCACCACTTCCAGGTACACAAATAAAGCTGAAGACGCACACAAACATGTGCTGCTTTAAATGCATGGTGTTTCATAGCTCTCACCCAAGACCGTGTACGACATATCCTACACGTCCTTCTGGTGTCTCCGTCCTCCTACAGGCCCACAAGGCGCTTCTGGCCACCCAGAGCGACTATTTCCGGGTCATGTTCACAGCAGACATGAGGGAGAGGGACCAGGACAAGATCCATATGAAGGGGCTGACAGCCGCTGGGTTCGGCCACATTCTCAGATTCATGTACTACGGCTCACTGGAGCTCAGCATGCCTACCGTCCAAGAAATCCTTCAGGTAATGTCAGACACCCACTATCCAGATGTCCTTCCTGTGCTGGTTCTTGCATCATAATTGACACAGGAGTTCTCCAGAAGCCGTATTGTATACTTCTTCACTATCATAACACGCTCTTACACAAACCTCCCCTGTTACCGCCTCCTCCCTTCTCTTCCTGTCCCGGCAGGCGGCCATGTATGTCCAGCTGACGGAGGCGGTGGAGTTCTGCTGCTCCTTCCTGCTGGCCAAGATCTGTCTGGAGAACTGTGCCGAGGTCATGCGCCTCCTGGAGGACTTCAGCGTGGGCGTGGAGGGCGTCCAGGAGCAGCTCGACAATTTCCTACTTGACAACTTTGTTCCCCTCATGAGCCGACCCGACTTCCTGTCCTACCTCAGCCTCGAGAGACTGCAGGTTCGGTTGTTGTTGTCTGTCTTTGTTCCAAAGTGCAAGACTGAAACGTTTAGTTTTAAGTCCAGCTTAAAATCCATTTTATTACTTTTTTATTTCTTATTTTCTCGCGTGTATTGGTTTCATATTCTTAGGTTGTTTTTTTTGGTTGTTTCTGTTTTATGATCTCCACATGCTGTCTTATTATTTATATATTTTATTTTATATCTGAAGCACTTTGAACTGCACTTGCCTGTATGAAAGGTGCTATACAAATAAAGTTAGATTTGTATGCTTAACACAGCAGATTGCTAACAGAAAAGTTAGAGCTGCAAATACAAACACTTCTGGAAGTTTGTGTTGTTGGAGTAATTATGTACCGAGCGGGACATTTACAGATAAAATGTGAGCTCTCAAACCTCTTCATGACCTCAAACCTCGTTTGGCGTTAAACATTCACAGGTCAACCGATGATGAGGTTTTCTAAATTCAGTCTTTTTCTCTCTTTCTGTCTCTCTGTGTCTGAACCAGGCGTACTTGAACAGTGATGCTCTGAGTCGCTTCCCAGAAATTGAGCTGTATGAAGCGGTCCAGGGGTGGCTGCGACACGACCGGCGGCGCTGGAGGCACACCGACACCATCGTGCAGTCCATCCGCTTCTGCCTCATGACTCCTGCCAACATCTTTGAGAAGGTGAGTTCCGCTTTCTGACGAGTTTCCTCTTTTTAGATGTAGGCAGCTGAGGGTAATGTTGCCCACAGGTTTACTGATGTTGTCTTCTGTCCTCCTCTTCCTCACCACAGGTGAAGACGTCAGAGTTTTACCGTTATTCCAGACAGCTGAGGCAGGAGGTAGATCAGGCGCTCAGCTACTTCCATGACGTCAACCAGCAGCCTCTGGTGGAGACGCGCTCCAACCGCATCCGCTCTGTCCGCCCGCAGACCGCTGTCTTCAGGGGAATGATCGGTCACAGCATGGTCAACAGCAAGATTCTGCTGCTGCAGCGCCCAAAGGTGTCCGCTCGTTTGTCTGCCTACAAGGCCGTGCGACTGTTTTTAGTAGAGCGCACATGTTCAACATTCATCAGACAACAACCTGCTGAACTGTCTTTGAGTCTCGCTGATCGTGACCTCTGACCTTCTTTTAGAAGAGGGCACACACAAAAAATATAGCTGCAATAATTGGTTATATCTATTATTGAAGGACTGTACAGGTGTTTTTACCACCTTCTGCATGCCATGAATGAAACCGGTGGCTGCCAAAGTTAGAATTAATCTCAGACGTAGGGAATGTTTTGGTAAATCGTTGCTAGTAATGTGAAGTAAATGTGAATAAACTGCGGGTATTGTCCTTCAAGATCGTCCATTCTCCACAGTACATTGGGACATGATGCGCAAACTGCTAGCAGGCCTTAAACTTCAGGAAATCTGGCAGTAAAATAGTAAAAATGTTGGGTTTGTACTCTGACTGAGGGGAGAAGTCAGTTTTCTACCTATTAGAGCTCAGAGCATTTAACCTCCAGACAAACAATTAACATTTAGAATTTGTTTTGTGAGATTGTAAAAAGGGGTTCGGGAAAAAGAATAGTTTTTTGTATTTGCACCGAAACTCAAACAATTCCCGGCCCTACTCCCAACATTAATCCCTACATTTAGTCGTTTCACATAATCTGAAGTCAGGGTCTGTCTCCGGTTCAGCAACCTGTGTTTTAATCCCTCAGGTGTGGTGGGAGCTGGAGGGACCTCAGGTACCGCTGCGACCGGACTGCCTGGCAATCGTTAACAACTTTGCCTTCCTGTTGGGTGGAGAAGAGCTGGGGCCTGACGGGGAATTTCACGCCTCATCCAAAGTCTACCGCTATGACCCTCGACAGAACTCGTGGCTACGCATGGCTGACATGTCTGTGCCCAGGTCAGAGGAACCTGAAGCTCTGGGCGTTTGTCGCACTGTGTGTTCTGACCCGTGCAGGATTGTTTTTATTTCTTGGTCTCTACTTTTTCTGGTTCCTTGACACGTTACGTTAATTTCAGGGTGATTCGGCAGATGCTCACGACTCCTTGACGACTTTATTTGAATTAATTATTAATTTATCAATACATATTCATGTTGTTTGTTTGCAGGTCAGAGTTTGCTGTGGGCGTCATCGGCAAGTTTATTTACGCCGTAGCGGGCCGCACACGAGACGAGACCTTCTATTCCACAGAGCGCTATGACATCACAGAGGACCGCTGGGAGTTCGTGGACCCGTATCCTGTAAACAAGTACGGCCACGAGGGAACGGTCCTTAACGGTAAACTGTATATCACTGGCGGTATCACTTCCTCCTCCACCTCCAAACAGGTGTGCGTGTTTGATCCAGGGCGGGAGGCGGGAGGTGGGGGAGGAGGAGGGAGCTCGGGTGGGTCAGACGCACACAGGACACGTGCCGGCCGAGGCCCGCTGCTGCCCGGCACCCATGCCAGCTGCTGGGAGAACAAATCCAAAATGAACTATGCCCGTTGCTTCCACAAGATGATCTCTCACAACGGGAAGCTGTACGTGTTCGGAGGGGTGTGTGTGATCCTGCGGGCTTCCTTCGAGTCCCAGGGCTGCCCGTCCACCGAGGTGTATGACCCGGACACTGACGAGTGGACCATCCTCGCCTCCATGCCTATTGGGCGCAGCGGCCACGGGGTAGCAGTGTTGGACAGGCAGATCATGGTGCTGGGCGGCCTGTGTTACAACGGCCACTACAGTGACTCCATCCTCACCTTTGACCCTGACGAAAACAAGTGGAAGGAGGACGAGTATCCCAGGATGCCGTGCAAACTGGACGGTCTGCAGGTGTGCAGTCTGCACTTCCCAGAATATGTGCTAGAGCACGTCAGACGCTGCAGCTGAGGTCTGCTCCACAACAAGCCTCCTTTTTATTGAAATGGGAATGCACTGTTCAAGGACTGTAGTCTCCCACTGGGAGATCAGGTGTTTACAGGTGGGAGACTCTACTGATGCGCAGGCTTTTAAACTAGAGACCAGCACTCACCTAAGGTGAGGAAAAGATGGCCGGGCCATAGATCTGCTGTTCTTAATGAAGCCAATCGAAGCATGGCGTGCTGAGACGTCACATGTTAACAGTCAGCTTGAACATTTTCAGAATCAGCTTTCTCAGAAAATTAAGGAAAAATATTTGGGGAGAAAAAAAGGTTTAATTCTGCTGGTTTATGTTTGGACTGTGGTCAGTTTCCTATTCTACTACTCACCTACTGTATTTAGGCTGTCCAGTCAGACTTATTGCAGAAACGCACTGGAAGCGTCAGATTCATGCATTAACAGATGGACCTGTGTTTAATTTCACCAGTAAAACAAACCCGTTTCACAAAGTCTGAATTGGGTTCTTTTGCCTGCACCGTGAGATTCTGACCCGCAAACAATCAAATAAATGCCCTTTAAGATATATAACTGCAAGTTAGAGCATACAATCAGGTATATGAACAAAATATTAACACTGTATACTGTAGCGTAGCTAACCTTATAGCCTGTCTCCAGATATACGAAGCAGACTGTAGAGCGGTAGGTATGTCGTTACAGACGCTGCTGACTCTTCAATCACCTACCGGCTGTAAACTCGGATTACTCATCCATAAATTCAGTAATCGGCGTTTCGCTTCCAGTGCGTTCCAGCTTTTAGTCCCAGTTCTGCTCCTTACTCCCAGATATCCACCATGCTATGCTCATGTTCATATAACATCACCGTGTCTTTCTGTGTCCCCACTCTTCCTCTGTTTGAGTGTGTGTGTGTGTGTGAGAGAGAGAGAGAGAGAGACAGCTGAATGATTGAGAGGAAAAAAACTCAACACTACACGGTACACGAGGTTGTTCGTTCAGTGATGTCGTATGATAACGGTGACCCGCACACTGCAGGGTTAAAGGTTTTTTTTATTTTATTTTTAAGACAACGCGTAGGAAGGAAAGATCTTGTCTCAGAGCAGCCCTGTATCCGTCCAGTCACTGGCAGTGCTTTAAACACTCTCGTCTACATTCCCTGCACTTTATTGGTCCTTATCGTGGCTCTTGGGTGTAAATGCACAGTTTACCAGCTAACCTTCAAAGCAGCTGTAGTATTACAACATGCTGTAATGGTACAGACATTTAGCAGTGTCTGAAATTAACCTTTCTGGCTGACGAGTCAAGGTGAACTAAAAACTGTACCCACCATAAAATGTGCAGCTAGTTGAAATATTTAAGAACACACTGGGCCTCATGCGAGAACACTTTCGTAGCCTGAACGTCTCTCACTTTGCTCTGTGAGCTTTGTTCATACGAGGGCTCCAAGTCGGATTTTCCAAACTCTCTTGGCTGCGCAAACGTGCCGTAAATTCGCTCGTTGCAGCCCGACGAACGCCACCTGTTGATGAGGAGCCGTGTGATTGTGAGAGATTATCATTAGCGTCATCATCAGCTGCCTGTTCTTCTCAGTTTCTGGGAAAGTATTAATTCACAAATATGTTACCAAAGAGAAGACTTTGACAGACACGTCCTGCTGTTGGAAATGAGCAAACTCATTTTGCATCAACCTGAAACTATTAGAAAATACCATTAGTACAGATATTAAATGAAATGCTTTGACATGATGCTAAATAAGGTGTTTCAAAAGCAAAGCGCGCCAATTATTAATATGAAAGGCAGACAGTCACGGACGTATTGGACCAGATGGTTTCGTATCCTGTAGTGGGCAACGTTGCCGTTCAGGCGATGGTGGACAGAGACTCTGAACTACTGAAATGTATAAATTGCTGTGCTGAAATAACAAACAGCCTCTAAATTGGCAGCCACGATGATATGTTTAACATCATTTTAATTTTGAATTAAGTTTGTCTTAGTTATGTATTTTATTTGTTTATATTGGTATAATTTAAACTCCAAATTCACTTCTCTCTCTCCTCAAAGGGTTAACGCACTCGTTTGACCTGCGAGTGTGTTCACGAGCGGTTGCTGCTGGTGTGTTTACCTGTAAATTGTTCTGCACGTTTCACGTTTGTCATGTGCAAAGCCAGGTTCCGTGTATTTGAATTTAAGCTAACCTCTTACACAACCCGCAGAGCTCAGTGTAAACAAAACTTTCAACTATGAAACTGCTCAAAAATGTGTTTAGGCGATTTTTACCAGTGTGTCCACCAAAGCTGAATTTCTACCAGCGTTTTGCAGTCAGCTGGATTAATTTCAGACATTGAAATGTCACCTGAGTGCTTCAGTCATATCGGTTTTTATAGCAGACTCAATTTGGGCTGTCATATGTACTGTATAACTTTGACATCGGAGCAGCCCAGCGCCTTGATCCTGCAGCCCAGCGAGCCCAGCGAGCCCTGCTCGATTACCAGCTCCATGTTTCTGACCTTCTTTCTAGATATTTATTTTTCTTCTTGTTTTTTTTTTCTCATGATCCAACTGTGAAAAGGGCTAGAGCACATACTGATACAGTTCTGTATGCCAGCCATGTATTTAAGTTATTTATTTTCTGAAGTATTGCTTTCACCGAGCTATGCAGTAACAGCAGTATAGGGTTATTTATTATTACAAGAATTGAATTGTGAATCGTGCTGTTTTCAAGTTGTACCTCTTTCCTTGTTTCGTCCTCGGCCGTCTGTCCTGTCCACCGCAGCAGCACTGCATGTGGCTGAGAACGGTCTTTCTTCCGGTGTAAACTGACTGAGATTGCCAAGAGGACGGCTTAATTAAAAGCCTATAGTGGAAATATTTGACAATTGAGTTAACAGGTGTCATTTAAGATTACGCTCCGTGTATTTCCATCTCCAGCAACTTTAAATCTTCCTGTATGCAAATTGTCATTCACCAGTTGCATTTTGCAGGTCTGTCGTCATTTCTTGAATACAAACTTGTTTGTAGGTGGCGTGTTGAAGAGGGATCAGACTTGAATTTCTTCCTGATACAAAAACACTCTGGTATTACCCTTTTTTTATTCTTTGTATCTGTGATGTCTCGGCCGTCGACGCACCCAAACGTGTTGAGGGCTGAGAACGCAGCTCTACGTGTTCGTGCGATGCCACTGGGGTTTGTCCTGTTGCGGGGGAATCTTAGGTTGTGTGAATCTGTCATGTTCCTCAGCAGCGAGAACTCAATAATGCATCTTCTGTTGTCAAAGTCCTGCAACTAATGATTATTTTCTCAATCAGTTAATCGTTTAGTCAAAATGTCTCAATTTGCTCACCCACCAGTCCAAGACCCAAGGATTTATTTACTGTCAAATGTGACACAAAAAAAGCAGCAGATCTTCAGATTTGAGAATCTGGAACCAGCAAAAGAAATGACATAAAACTATTATTAGATTATCAAACATGGTGGCAGATTGATTTTCTTTCCATCGATTTAATCATTGCAGCTCTAACATGCAGCCGTTGCTACGTGTCATTTTACAAACCTTCTGCCGTTCCGAGCTACTTAAAGAAATGATTGCCCCCCCCAAAAAAGAAAGAAAACCCGTCAACAAATTTTTAAAACTTTATTCTGCTTTCAAATATTTGTATTGTTTGAGTTTAACATTATTTCGGTTCAAGTCGTAAATCAAAACATTTCATATTATTGATTTTCACACCC